>MJUU01035299.1:101140-114848 GCA_002080025.1 Modiolus philippinarum
GCCATATGCAGAAACTAAATTCACAGTAACTCCAGTATTTTGTTATTTTCTGACTGGGCAGATGTCGCTGCCGGTGGACTAATAATCCCCGAGGGTATTCACTCACCCAGTAGCCAGTACATCGGTGCTGACCCGAAAACCGATTTTATTTGAAAGCTTGCAATATCTAAATTTAAGAAATTTTGTTTCAAACTAAGGAGAATTTCCATCTTGCATAGCTCTTTTCTTAGCTGGTTTTGCCTTTTCTATTTAGATCCTATTGGTAATATATATTCTATCACCTTTTTCACAAATTTCTGCATATGGATTTCCGAATCATTTAGTTAGATCTGGCCTGAAGAGACATAAGTTGTCGATATGGCCGTATGCAGAAACTGAATTCACAATTACTTCGGTATTTGTGAATTAGCAAAGAATTCCGCTCAAACCAGTGCTAGGGACCATCTTGAACTTACTATTAGGTATGAGCTAAGCTCTTTGTTGAATGCATCATGGTGGATTCAGGGTGAAGAACAACAATAAAAGCGTTGTTCCTTTGCTTAGTTATACCATGTATTTGTAGGGACGTTGTGTCATGTGCATTTATTCCATATCATTTTATTGTTTATTTAATCCCCGCTTATTAATGTCGAGTATTGCTTCACATGTTCTACTTAACTTCCAAACTATTATTTACTGGAACATTGCATATGGATATTTTTTTTTTAAATAAAATATGTAACCTAAGTGTTTTTTGGTGTATTTAATAGATCCATGAAAGGTGACAAATATTCGCGATATTATTTCATTTTGCTCTTTTATGTGACTCTCAATGGAGTTTATGCGGGAAAAGGGGTTGGCCTTTTTATAAAGTGAACCAAAAACGGTATCCTCACAAAAAGTACCCGTCCCCATGAGGCGGAAAAGAGATGTTGCTTTAAAGTCGTCCCCATGAAGCGGAAAATGGATGTTGCTTTAAAGTCGTCCCCATGAAGCGGAAAAGGGATGTTGCTTAAAAGTCGTCACTGTGAAGCAGAAAAGGGATGTTGCTTTAAAGTCGTCCCCGTGAAGCAGAAAAGGGATGTTGCTTTAAAGTCGTCCCCGTGAAGCGGAAAAGGGATATTGCTTTTAAGTCATCCCCGTGAAGCGGAAAAGGGATGTTGCTTTAAAGTCGTCCACGTGAAGCTTTAAAGTCGTAGGAAAATATTTTTCCGTTCCTGAAATGGGAAAAGTGAAAAATATTGGCGGGATTTAGAGAAAGGGACCCCCATTGTGACCTTTAAAAGATACTTTTGCCTATTGATACTTTACGGGCCTTTAAAATGTGAAAGTTTTTTTTATCTCGTGACCACGACATACTAAGTCGTGGCCACGAGAAACCTATGTCATGGCCACTGTATACTATCTCAATCCCACGACATATTAAGTTGTGGCCACGAGATATCTATTTCGGGGCTACCAGATACTATCTCAATCCCACGACATACTAAGTCGTGGCCGCGAGATAGCTATATCGTTCCAACGACTTCTTAAGTCGTTGACACGAGATAGCTAATTCCTTCCAACAAGATATCTAACTCGCTCCTACGAGATACTATCTCGTTCCCACTACATACTAAGTCGTGGCCAAGATAGTTATTCATGCCCACGAGATACAGTTCTTATACTCCGTGAGGCTTTCAAAACGTGTTTTGTTCATACTCATAGCTATCTCGTAGGAACGAGATATGATCTCAGGGCCACCATATAATTTCCTGGGAACTAGTTAGTATCTCCTGGCTACGACATAGCTACCACGTGGCAACGAATAGCTATCTCATTGCCACGAATAGTTATCTCGTGGCCACGACATAGCTATCTCGTGGCCACGACATAGCTATCTCGTGGCCAAGACTTAGCTATCTCGTGGCCACGACTTGGTATGTCGTTGCCACGAGATAAAAAAAAATCACATGTCCCCTCCGTGCTTCCGTTACTTATCAACACAAAAAATGTTACTTTAAATGGAAATGGTAAAATAAATACTAGAATAGTTCTTGTAAAACATACATTGTAGGTGTTTTCTGGTATCTTTGATTTGTAATAGATGACATGAGGATCGTGGCTTTTGTACCATACATTTACACAATTTTGAAGATTTATCAGCTATTTAGAACAGTCATGTTTTATACGTTTAACTATTTTGAAAAAGTGTCATTAGTACACTACTTCAAACATGTACCATACGTTACACTATTTTGAACGGTCATGTAAATTATGTGTCAAACATATATAACAATTAAGCTGCTTCTGACAGCAGTTTTTTTAGACGTTATGCATTTTCTAGCATGTTTCATACGCGACATTAATTATTTCATACATGTAGCATGTGTTACGCTTTATCGAACATGCATCATACGTACAGTCAAGTAACATATACTACGTATGAAAAAGAAAGGAAATGGGTAAATGTCAAAGAGACAACATATATATTATTATCTATTTACTATAATGCACCTACCGTACGCACTTTCTAACATTTATTATACGTTACTTTGTCTCGACCAAGATCGTATAGCTTTTGTATATACCTACACTTTTCGCAGTGCCTTCCTTTGAATAATAAATAACACTTGCAGTAATAGCCATTAACTTTGTAAATACACTGTCCATAGTGACACGGCTCTTGTTCACAAAAGTAAACAGCTGCAATATAAAACATGTAATCAGTACTAATATGGCTCTTGTTGACAAAAATAAACAGCTGCAATAAATAAATCATTTTGTAACATAATGTCTGGAGTGACATTGCTCGTTTGACATAAGTTAAATTCATCACTTTGATAGTATATAAAGTACTTATACGGCTCTTATAAAATACATCACTGTGTAACATTAGTACTTATCAAAAAAAAGCTTACTATATCATTTTGATAACATTGTCGGTACTAGTATGGCTCCTGTTGATAAAAATATAACCACTGGCAATCAGTAATTGCGAGGGAACAAGGATCTTCAGTTGCCCAATAAGCGGTTTTTATAAGCACCAATCATGTCTAAATTTTGTTATTATGCATGCCTGTATAAAACATATCTGTTCCAAGTGATGAATTTGATTCCATCTTTCAAGAAATTCTTGGGGACGTTATGACTAAAATATATTTCGAAAACTGACACAGGCATTCAACTGGTGCACTAATTTTAGTTCCATCGCCGACGGAATTCGTCAGGGCAGGAAGGACAGTACGTGATTTTGAGCTACCACATGAGGTCGAGACCGAGTTGTACATTTAGTTTGCACCCTGACATTTAATCGGCAGCAGTTTTATTACATTTATATATATAATTAGATGCTAAGATAGACGTAAAACGTATTAAATCTCCCTTAATCGGTCGTTTATTCCTATCTCCATTTGAAGGCAATAATTGCCGACGTGCCTCTTATTCTCTTTCTTTTTTTTTTTCTTCTTTTTGTTGTAGTCAGTTGTGCCGCACAGTTAATTGCGCATTAAAAAAAAGAGTCGGATACGGGTTAGGTCTGATTTTCGGACAGGATCAGCGATTTGAAAGTATTTCCTTAGTGACGTCATAATTCACTGAAAGATGTGAAACGTCATATTTTGCCAACTTTGTCGCGAATTAGCTCAATTTTTTCCGTAAGTAATGTTTAACCCGGCCACTTTGTAAAATGATTTCGTTAAAAGCATGGCGACATATTTTTTTTCGTTGAAATTAATAGATCACATCATTAACTATCTTTCTAAAAAATATATGAAATGGTTCATTTTTAATTGCCTTTCTTTATTATCCCCGTGCATTCTATGTAAATTAATGTTAAGAATGGCTGAAAATGAACAAACTTTTACCTCAGTTTTGGCAAAAAAAAAAAAAAAAAAAAAAAACAAGCATGGTGACCCATATCTTTTATTACCGATTTCAGGTATGTATGATTGGTACTTCAGACTTACAGCAAATTCTGATGGATATGAATGTATGTGTATATTTACCTTAATGATATGTTTTTTTTTATTATTGTGCATATGCTTTTACCTCTTAACCACAGTTCATCAATACTTTTTACTGTATAATAGAAATAAGAAGGGAAAAGGGAATGTGTCAAAGAGACAACGACCCAAAGGGGAGTAATAACAACTCAAAGCCACCTTAAGATCTTCAATGAAAGGTAAGGAAACCCCACACCCAAACGGCAGGTCGGAGTCGGCCCTAAATAAAGAGTAATCAAGTTCAGCGAAATAAACATCATCCTAGACATAAAGTAAATTTACTAGAAAACAGACAAGACACACAAAAACTTAATAAATTTCCTGACTTAGGACAGGCGCAAACTTGCTGCAGCGGGGTTAAACTAGTTTTATTGGGCCCAAACTTTTCCCCTATAGCCAATGTGATAAATCAAAAGACAATCGTAACAACAGTAAAATTCAGTTAGCAACAGGACTGAGTCAATTGTGATAAATGAAACTTAAAGAACTAAATATACGGACATAAACCTGAAATCACAAAAGACTACTAGCAGTAAACTGTCGTGCCAGCTCCAGACCTATTACCAACTGACAAATAAAGTTATGTACCCTCAGTATATAGCTTCCACCATTCTATATCAAAGATCTTCATCAAAACAAAATCTGAAATCTGAAATACCCATCATGTAAATCCTGTTTAAGCATCAAACATGATTTTTCCACTTTGTATACATCTGCTCAGAAATTTATTACATCTGCTAACCATTCTATAAAAAAATCGTGTCATTACCTATCCTAGAGTATTTCATAACACTGTAACCATGTTCGTTTATTAGCGTGTTATAACTTATTCAGTTTTTAATTATTGATGGTGTCGAATTCTATAAAAGATTCCTAGCGAATTTCATAACATCTTAACCATATTCGTTTGTTAAGAAATCTTTTTAAATAACCAAAATATAAATATGATTTCATCCACTAAATACGTGTTTCGGATCGATTTGGGTCGTAATGACCCGGGCCCAAGATCCTCGTCAGGTGCTACTAGCCCACAGGTAGATATAAATTAATTGTAAGTAATAGTCTTTTTTTCTATAAAAAAATCGTGTCATTACCTATCCTAGAGTATTTCATAACATTGTAACCATGTTCGTTTATTAGCGTGTTATAACTTATTCAGTTTTTAATTATTGATGGTGTCGAATTCTATAAAAGATTCCTAGCTAATTTCAAAACATCTTAACCATATTCGTTTGTTAAGAAATCTTTTTAAATAATCTTTTTTAAATAATTTTGAAGAATTCTTTGAAATAGCTAACAGCATTCATCCACTACTCAAATTTACATATGAAATTTCGAATGTACAAATGCAATTTTTGGATTTAACCATATTTAAAGGCAACAGATTCAACTCGGAAAAAAATACTGGATGTAAAATTATATCGCAAACCCACTGATAATTTTCAATATTTAACGAGATCATCTTCTCATCCACCTGCAGTATTTAAATCGGTAGTGATAGGAGAAATAACACGCTTCATTAGATCATGTAATAATAAAAGTGACCTTACAACACAGGTTACGCTTTTTAAACAAAAACTTATTGACAGAGGCTATACAGAAAAGTTCCTAACGCCAATAATTATGAGAACCCTTCAAAAAGAAAGATCAAGAGAACTATGTTACAAAAACAGGAAAAACAAAAATGAATCTCCACCATTAGTACTTGCTACACATTACAATCCAACTATAAAAAAATCTGGGAAAATGCATTAGAAAACACTGGCAAATAATTGCAAATGACGCAAAGGCTAATCAATTATTCCCTAGACCACCAATAATAGCTTATCGCAGACATAAAAACCTAAAAGAATACTTAACTGCTGCGAAGCTATAAAGAAATTCTCAGTTAATATAAAATTACATACCATTCTATCTATAAAGTCAAAGAATAAGGTCCGCTAAATAGGTGTAGTGCTACATTGTTTTAATTTCATTTGATATCAGCACAGACAATTACTTACAATCAATTTATATCTACCTGTGGGCTAGTAGCACCTGACGGGGATCTTGGGCCCGGGTCATTACGACCCAAATCGATCCGAAACACGTATTTAGTGGATGAAATCATATTTATATTTTGGTTATTTAAAAAGATTTCTTAACAAACGAATATGGTTAAGATGTTATGAAATTCGCTAGGAATCTTTTATAGAATTCGACACCATCAATAATTAAAAACTGAATAAGTTATAACACGCTAATAAACGAATATGGTTACAATGATATGAAATACTCTAGGATAGGTAATGACACGATTTTTTATAGAATGTATATGTCGAGGTCTCACCTCACTCCGTTGTCAACCTGCGAATCATAGGATTCTTTCCGGTGATCTCTTGGAGTGTTTTATAAAGTTGTATTCTTGTTCAACATTAGCGACCAAAAAATAAACTTACACAACCTCAACATATTATACTACATAATTATAAAAGTATAATACACAGAATAAATTTAAAATACAATTAATTCTAAGAGAAAATATTCTAGGAAAGAATTCGATACAGGAAATGTTTATAATTAGAAAAGGAAATAGTAAAGATTAAACGTAAATTTGAAACACTAACTAATTTTAAAAACGAGAAATTGTTACTTCACAATAGCAATTTACAACCCTAGAAGACAAACGAAATTAGTTCTGAAAACAGAGATCAAATGAAATTAAGAACAATGAAGCTACCACCTTGTCGACCATCGTCTAAGACACGGTAATAATCTACACAATACAACGGAAGTCTTTGAAAACTCGAGTAACTCATAAAACTTATACACCATCCTTCTACCGCTCACAAATGTCAAACACCAACAAGAGAAAGCTTAAACTGAAAGTAAAGATGGCAGATAATGCACCAGCAAATATGGAAGGCAATACAGAAGTAGGGAACTCACAAGATATTCCTAGTGGACAACCAGAGCCTAAAATTATACCTGTTATTAATTTCGACTTAGGAATGGATTTTAATTTTTTGGACACAGGAGAAGAAGAAAATCTGATTGCCGCAACCTGTGAACAAATTGATGAACTTCTCCGCAGAAGGCACTACATGGCAACACTTTTGAGAGATCTACGCAAATTCAGTGGCGATGAACTGCCGAACTACGCAAGAGACCAAAAGCATCATTCCAACCGGAATTTGGTAGTGAAATAACAGAGAAACACTTTCAGGACATCGTCAGTAAATTCAATAAGAAAATGAAATCTGATTTTAGAGAGATGATGCTAAGCTCAATTAAAGAAACAACAGATAACATTACAGATAATGTTAAAACACTATGGATGAATAGTTGCAAACAACTTAATAACAAAAACATTGTTAAACTCAATGCAGAAGTGGAGAGAATCCGCGAAAAGTGGGCCAGTGAGTACATGACATGTGCTAACAAAAATGAACAATCAGAAGTAGTAAAATTGATGAAGGAAATTGAAACCATGAAACAAAAAACGAAAGAAAGGAAAGCAGAATCAGACCTTTCATCCCTCAGAAGAGAACTAGAGGATTTAAAAAATCAAATGTCAGGAGAAAGATTTCCAGAACGCAGAGACTATATCGGAGACAACTACAACAGGAGAGGGGGCAGAGGAAACTTTGGAGGAAAATACAAACAGGAGATACTAAAACATTAAATGACTATCCGGAATGTGCTATATACATTAAATGATCATCCGTGATAAATTTAATTAACTTGTGAAACTTTATACTGGGAATTTAATTTTTTCATACAATGTAAGTTTTACTAATTCGACGAATATCGAGAGACAATGGCTAATTGCAATCTTATAGTAAATATCAATTTAATGCATTATTAACATTTTAGAATTCTGGTAATTATTTTATTTTATCTCATTATACCTTGTCTCATTACAATCAATAAAAATCTCTTTGATTCGTTCTTGTAAATATTAAACCCATGTGTTAATGATGATCTAGTAAATTAAGAGTTGACAAAATCTAAATTTTATGGAGGAAATATACAGCTTTCCAATAAATACGTACTCAAGTTACAAAATAAAATGTGATATGGAGTACAATTACATTTGAGGCAAATCGTTAACAGCTTATAAAAATAGGATTGAGTTTAATTGTTCGAATCATTCAGTTCTTGTTTTTTTATCTAGAACATATTGGTTAATTGTTTGCTTATGCTCTATGTTTTGACTTCATGTACACTAAAGAGACAAAAGTTTTCTACATTACCATCTGCAGAAACTTTATTTACAATCAAATATCAGTATTTGATTGTGGGTTACTCGGACAAAGTTAAGAAGTCGGCAATATGCCAAAAAGGTTTTATGTAAATATGTTTTTTATATATATTTATATATGGAGTATTAGTATATGACGATTTAAGGCTCGGTGAAAAATAAGGCGGTCTTGAAATCCCGTTCTTGCAAATCTAATTAGAAGTCTAGCCAATGACAGTTGTAGCCTCGCCCTTGATATAGAAATTTACAGCTCAGCCAATAGCAGCTAAAATTCTGTACACGTGATAAATACACAGCATTCCTGACCCTACACGTTGCCTTCTTTACTCACTTTCTTTGTGTAAATCATAGTACACACAGCTTTACTTATTTCTAATATAGGATTTCTTCAAAAAGGCAAGAAATCACTGAAAATTTTATTCCTTCGAAAGAGGAGGAATAAATAGAAATAGAAACAAAATATTCATTCCCTCAAAATGGTAGGGAATGTAATGCAATAACATAGTTAATCTCATTAACGGAACTGAAAATCTATTTATACAGAGAGAACAACACTGGTAAATAACTGATAGAAATGAGCAATAGAAGAATTAGAAAAAAATCTAAGGCAAATAAAAACAAGAAAAAATTGCGAACATATAACAAAGACAAAAGTATAAGAAAGGCAATGAAACACACAATAAAAATAAAAAATGCTAGTAAGTACATTGATATATTTACTAGTAAACAACTGTCTGATCCTGAAATAGAACTTCTAGCTAAAGGACTGAAGTTCATACCAAGACCGTTTCAAAAAAATACAAAGAAAAAACTTCTACAAGATTTCGATGAATTAGCCCGGAAAATGCGCTGCAAGTATCACTTTGATAATGGTAAAGAAAAGTTTACTTGTCATCCCTTCTTAACAAAATCTGGATATACGGCACCGATGGCCGAAAATACGATTGAAGATTATCTGTTTAAAACAAAAATTGAATTGGACAAAACTCAGTTAATAAGTAAACAAGACAATATTTCCTGTAATGAAAGACTAGCCCTTAAAACATTATGTAGAAATAAGCATATTGTTATAAAGAAAGCCGATAAAAACTCATCCACTGTCATAATGGATAAAGACAAATACATAGAAATGGGAATAAAACATTTAAGTAATAGAATACAATATGAAATAATTAACGAACCCCACACTAAAAACATCATTGATGAAATTAATACTACAGTAGAGAAACTACACATGGCGTCCCATATTGATGACATAACCTATAAATTTCTACACAGTTCAGGAAAAACACGTGTAGGTAGAATATAGGGGGTGGTAAAGGAGGGTCCCTAACACGAAAGAACGTGCTTAAAAATTGCCGAAAACGAAACACGAGTGATAAAAATGGCCAATCACGAAACACGGAAAATTGCTGCTCGTAGTTCGCCGAAAACATGAGAAGTCATTATCATTTGTGGTAATTCATGCATTTTTTTACATGAAAGCTCTTAAAATCAATGAAAATCTGTTAAATTTTGCTCAGTGATACTTTCCGGTACCGCTACAGATCGTTACAATTCTAATTGTTACAGGTCCCGATTTTTTTTACAGGAAAATGAACACGCACGCAATATAAAATGTCCAAAACGAATCACGAGCTCAAAATATGGACAAAAACGAGGCACGTGAAATAATGCCAACACGAGAACACGAGGATAAAAACTCAAAACACGAAAACACGAATTTATAAAACGCCAATAACAATGCACGAAAATAACCCTTTACCACCCTCAATATACTTTCTACCAAAAATTCACAAAATACCCATAGAACATAGAGAAAAAATAAAATTAGACAAAAACCACGCAAAAAATATAGACATTCCGGTCCGCCCAATTGTGTCAATGTGTGGAAGTCCTACGGAAAAAAATGGCAAATACATAGACTATTTTTTAAAACCAATAGTGCTTCAACAATGGACATACACAAAAGATAGCACTGCATTCATTAATAAATTAGAAAAAACTATCGTACCCGAAAATGTATTATTATGCTCGTTTGACATTACAAGTATGTACAGCAATATGTACCAAAATGAAATGATAGATGCAGTAGAAAGAGCATGGTCCCGATTAAGTCCAAAAGAAGATTTCCTCAAATTACTAAAAATTGCATTAACGAATAATGAATTCGAATTCAACGGAAAATTCTTTAGACAAAAAGTCGGAATAGCCATGGGGGCCCAAATGAGCCCTTCACTCACCGATTTAAGAATGTATGAAATAGTTACAGAAATTTTAAAAAGGTTCCGTTATTCTGACGCTTTCATCTTACTTTCCATAATTTTCAATATTTAACGAGATCATCTTCTCATCCACCTGCAGTATTTAAATCGGTAGTGATAGGAGAAATAACACGCTTCATTAGATCATGTAATAATAAAAGTGACCTTACAACACAGGTTACGCTTTTTAAACAAAAACTTATTGACAGAGGCTATACAGAAAAGTTCCTAACGCCAATAATTATGACAACCCTTCAAAAAGAAAGATCAAGAGAACTATGTTACAAAAACAGGAAAAACAAATTAAAATGAATCGCCACCATTAGTACTTGCTACACATTACAATCCAACTATAAAAAATCTGGGAAAATGCATTAGAAAACACTGGCAAATAATTGCAAATGATGCAAAGGCTAATCAATTATTCCCTAGACCACCAATAATAGCTTATCGCAGACATAAAAACCTAAAAGAATACTTAACTGCTGCGAAGCTATAAAGAAATTCTCAGTTAATATAAAATTACATACCATTCTATATATATAAAGGAAAGAATAAGGTCCGCTAAATAGGTGTAGTGCTACATTGTTTTAATTTCATTTGATGTCAGCACAGACAATTACTTACAATTAATTTATATCTACCTGTGGGCTAGTAGCACCTGACGAGGATCTTGGGCCCTGGTCATTACGACCCAAATCGATCCGAAACACGTATTTAGCGGATGAAATCATATTTATATTTTGGTTATTTAAAAAGATTTCTTAACAAACGAATATGGTTAAGATGTTATGAAATTCGCTAGGAATCTTTTATAGAATTCGACATCATCAATAATTAAAAACTGAATAAGTTATAACACGCTAATAAACGAACATGGTTACAATGTTATGAAATACTCTAGGATAGGTAATGACACGATTTTTTTATAGAAAGCGACAATATATGTGTCGACTTGGTGGGTTGAGCGACAATATATGTGTCGACTTGGTGGGTCGAATAACTATACATATAGAGTTTGTGCAATTGTGCACCACTTATAGCGGACCTCTTTTTGTACTGCTACGAATCTCAGTTAATGACCAAAATCAGCAAAGACCCATCTAAACAGTATTTAATTGAAAAGTTTAAAAAAACTTTCCGATATTTGGATAATATTTTAACTTTAAATAATGACGACTTCAATACGTATTATAAGGACATCTACACTAAAGAACTTACTTTGAATAAAGCCAATTCTAATAATCATCAATGTCCGTTCTAAGACATCAATTTTGATTTAACGAATGGTAAATTAGATACGAAAATGTATGATAAAATGGACGATTTTTCTTTTCCCATAGTTAATTATCCATTTCTGGATGGCGATGTTCCATTAGCGCCATCATATGGTGTTTACATATCTCAACTTGTTCGATTTGCTCGAGTATGTAATAAAGTTTGCGATTTTAATGAACGGAATCTTTTCATAACTGAAAAACTATTACATCAAGGTTTTCGTTATCATAAACTAGTTAAAACCTTTATTAAATTTTAGGATCGATATAAAGACTTAGTTCATAAATACAATGCAACATGTAAATATCTAATCAAGGCTGGCATTTCACATCCCTTATTTTACGGTAATGTTTTACATAAGAGTAAAAAAATACTTAAACTCGCCTAACAAACTTGTAAAACCTTTAAATCAGGTTATAATTACGGTATTGTCGTCAAGTCATTACGTATGGCCTTCTTTGGTATTAACATTGATTTTTTGATAGGGTATGTGCATTTTAACTAAACACATTCTAAATTTCTAAAATCAATATTGCATGGACACGGGTTATGTATTCCGGTATATACATGAAATCATTATGCTAAACTCCTCACTGGAAGGGATCTTGATGGAAGCTGTATACTGAGGGTACATAACTTAATTTGTCAGTTGGTAATGGGTCTGGAGCTGGCATTTCAGTTAACTGCTAGTAGTCTCTTGTGATTTCATGTTTATGTCCGTATATTTATTTCTTTCAGTTTCATTTTTCACAATTGACTCAGTCCTGTTGCCAACTGAATTTTACTGTTGTTACGATTTTTTTTTGATTTATCACATTGGCTATAGGGGGAAGGTTTGGGCACAATAAACTAGTTTAACCCCTCCGAAGCAGGTTTGCGCCTGTCCTAAGTCAGGAAATTTATTAAGCCTTTGTGTCTAGTCTTTTTTCTAGTTAGTTTACTTTATGTTATTAGGAGTCTAGGATGATGTTTATTTCACTGAACTTCATTACTCTTTATTTAGGGGCCGACTCCGACCTGCCGTTGGGTGTGGGGTTTCCTCACCGTTCATTGAAGATCTTATGGTGGCTTTGAGTTGGTATAACTCCCCTTTGGGTCGTTGTCTCTTTGACACATTCCCCGTTTCCATTCTTTTTCCTATTTGGTTAGGTTGGGCGACATGTGTCGAGCTCGAGATTTGTTGGTTGATTGACAATATACGTGTCGAGTTTGGTTGATTGACAATATACGTGTCGAGTTTGGTTGATTGAGCGACATTATATGTGTAATCAATGAAGGGATATTGAGTAAATGCACATGATACAAAGTCTCCACAAATACATAGTTAAAAAGCAAAGGAAAAACGGCTTTATTGTTGTTTTTCATCTTGAAGTCACCACGAGGCCTTCAACAATGAGCTTTGCTTATACCTCACAGTAAATTCAAGACGGCCCCTAGCACCGGTTTGAGCGGAATTCATTGCTAGATGTCGAGTAACGATACATCCATGTTTTTCATGTCATGGATGCGGGATCGTCAACCAACATAAAATTGACTGACAAAGTGATCTTACAATCGCTGTCATTTGTTACCCCACAAAAAGACTCACAAAATATAAACAACCACAGGGCACTGTTCGGTGGATTGAGACAAGATATGTGTCGAGTTTGGTGAGTTGAGAGACAATGCGTGTCTAGATTAGCGGGATAAAAGATAACATATGCGTCGAGTTTGGTAGGTTAAGCGATAATATATGTGTCGAGTTTGATGGGTTGAACGACAATATGTGTTGAGTTTAGTGGATTGAGAGATAACATATACGTCGAGATTGGTAGGTTTAGCGATAATATATGTGTCGAGTTTGGTGGGTTGAACGATAATATGTGTCTAGTTTAGTGTATTGAGAGATAACATATGCGTCGAGTTTGGTAGGTTGAGCGATAATATATGTGTCGATTTTGGTGGGCTGAACGACAATATAT
>MJUU01035299.1:143290-154706 GCA_002080025.1 Modiolus philippinarum
TGTTTAACCCTATCGCTGGCTTTTGCTAATGCCGGGTTACCAAGTCCGGCTGTCCTAGTTCCTATCGTTGTTTACGTCTGTCTTTTGTTTTGTTTGTGTTTTTCCTGTTTAGTTCCCTGGCAGATTGTGGCATGTGACTGTTATTTTCAGCCATTGTAGATGTTTCCTGCTATTCCATCTTTTACATTTAGAACAAGTTTTTCTACTGATTATGTGTGTTGTCAGTTGTAACATGCATCCTAGTTATAACCCCAACAGTTGCGTATAGTATATCTCATAAAGGACCCCTAGATACGGGGCGCCGAATGGGACTGTTGTGATTTTGTAATCAAAATCAATTTTTGTACACAAAATTTAATTCTGTCGTAACAAAATCATTTTTGTCGTACAAAACTATGTTATACAGACTTGTTTTAAGAGAACTTCAATTTTTTAATGAAAAAAATTAATTTTGTATTGACAAGATTTGTTTTTGTAGACGAAATTCATTTTTGTAGACAAAACTCATTTTTGTCATGACAAAATTGAATTTTGTCAAAAAAGTATTCAAGTATAAACTTATTTACTTACAAAATTGACTTAAGTTACCCGATATGTAAATTAAATAACAAGAGTCAATTTTGTGAGACAAAATTGAATTTGTACGCGGCAATGTTGATTAAATTATCATCCTGTGATTTTGTGTAGACAAAATCGAGTTTTGTTGGACAGAAGTCAAATTTAACACAAAATTCAATTTGTGTCACAAAAGTCAATTTTGTATGCAAATTAGCTAAATGCAAGTATTTCAACCAATCGGCGGACAGCTGACAAGTGTAGGTCAATCATTTGCATACAAAAATGAATTCTGTCATGACAAAAGTGACTTTTGTTGACAAAAGTGACCTATGTCTACAAAAATGAATTTTGTTCACTGTTTTGCATGACAAAATTGATTTTGTTATGACAGAATTCAATTTTGTAAACAAAATTGAATTTTGTGAAAAAAACTAATTTTGTCATAATGTTTCCCAGTTTTGTATGCAAATTAGTTCACGGAATCCAAACTAAACTAATTTGCATACAAAATTGACTTTTGTTACCCAATTTTCAAATCAGGTTACAAAAGTCAAATCTGTGATACAAAAATGAATTTTGTCATAACAAAAGTAACACTTTTCCGCTGAAAGATAATTTTGTATGACAAAATTTAAATTTGTTGTATGTTATAAATTTTGTTAATCTGAACTCAGTTTTGTTGAACAAATCTCACTTTTGTCCGTACAAAATTAAATTTCGAGTACAAAACTACAACAGTCCCATTCGGCGCTCCGTACTAGATGCTTTGTTTTGGGTCGTTTTAACCTGGATATGGGATGTTGTCTCCTTGACATTTACCCAATTCCTTTCTTTTTCATACAATGTAGAGTGCTCAGTTAAATAAAGATTCTCAACATGTTTGGGATTTTTGTGCAATCTAATTAAAATTCGATGTCCGCTCGAGCGACATGAAAAAATAAAAAAGAGGAGCAAGTGCGGACATCGAATTTTAATTAGATTGTTTCGAGGTCAACAACCTTAAAGGTACCAAAAAGCCGAACATAAGTGAAATGTGCATTATAATGACATTAAAATGGTAAAAAGAAAAAAACTTTATTGCGTCATTATTCTATACAAATGTAGATATAGAGTCCGGCTTTCCAGTTAAATTGTTAATCTTTACACAGCAAATAAATGAAAATCATAAAGAGATCCTAATTTCACATCAAGAGATCATAATTTCATATCTCTTAAATGCTTATAAATAGTTCAACAGAACAATTGACTAATTATTCAACTTCATAATTTAATGCATTCATATTTAAAACGGGCGATTGAAAAACTATATGAGGTAATAGAGATTGTCATACTATATACGTGCGTGAATTAGTCTTAATGTTTTTTATTGATAAGTGGAACAATGCAGGTGATAAAAAGGGTGTAACAGTAAAACTTGAACGCTTTTTGTTGGTTGTTACATTTTTGTTCATTTCCTTGAGTGTTTCAAAACCGACTTATCGAAATTTTTGCATGTATTTTACTGATATAGTGTGTGTTGTATCAAAACCAATACGGGACTTTCGAATCGTGTTCACTTCGGTAACAGGTCTATTTTTATACGTAAAAAATAAATACATCAATATATTGAGAGGGAATCACTTATTAATGAACACTGTTGAGCTAAGGGTAATTTATACTTAATCGATTTGTAGCGCTTCAAGTTAACCTTTTTTTCGTGAAATAAAATTTAGTTAAAAAATTGTCATATCGGATAGATTATAGATACACTTCAAATTCATAAATAGTTTGTTTTTATGTGGTATATATTTATTTCAGTAGGTTTAGAAATCCACTTTTCCTTCTTACTGGTATCCGAGGCGATCGTTTCCGCCTTCAATTACACGAGAGTTTCTATCTTCAACAGTTCGATGTAGAAGTTTATTACTGTACATAATGTAGAGGACTAGGTGCAATTAAAGCTTCTGTGCACGTTTGTGAAGTTAAGCTCAGTACCATATGTGAGCATTGCCTTATTCGGAATTTAAAAAAGAAGTGTTTTTTCCCTTGTTGATTAAGCAGCACTATATACTTAGGATATTGTCCCATACATGTTTATGTTTAAGTTTCTTGACGATCCCGCATCAATGGATCATTAGGTAAAAAAGCATGGATGTAGCGTTGATCGACAATTAGCAATGAATTCCGCTCAAACCATTGCTAGCACTTCCTAATCTTCCCCGACAATGCCTCGGAGATATTTTTTTTTTTTAACTACTACATAATTGATGTTTATAATCATATATGTACGTCGTCTCCTAAAAATCCCATTTCAGAAATATCAAACCATGGTTAGTTTGACACATTTATATTCACCTTGACGTTGTCGTTTAACATCTTGTATCATATCTTTACCGGTCCACTGCATATTTTGTTAATATACATTTTTGGCAAAATGATAAAGTTATTTTATTGTAAACTATGTTTTATTACATAAACATCTTATTCAAAAGAATGTTAGGAGTCGGGTGTTTTGCCAAAGTGATTTCAATCTTTATTTCTTTTGAAATTTAAGTCAACTTATGGAATACTTTTGGAATATTATCCGGCAAAGCCTTATTTGTGTTTTAAAAAGTTCTTGTTGAAGGCTGTTGTTCTTGTTTTGAAATACTTTAATTACATTTTTATATTTAAAAGATATGTTAATAATAACTGTTGGCAATAAATATTTCCCTAATTTCTAGCAATTTTTGCTTTCAATGTCTTCTTTAAGATATGAAAACGGGTATAAAATTGAGGATACTGTATAACAAAGAGGTATTTTCCTGTTTAAACTAAATGCAATTCGACGATGCAATGCTATGTCAACCATAATGAAACTTAACTTTTTAAAATTGACTTGGAAATGCAAAAAAGAAAGTTTGTCCGTATATTCCATATAACTAAACTTCCTATAATTCGACCAAAACAGGACAAGGGACTATCACCTGTTTTAACCACAGACATATGGATATAAATGGTTACCGTCTGTAGGTGGACTTGAATGACATATTTTTGCCTTAAAGCAACAGGAGCACATATCTGTATTGGGTACTTTTCATGTTTTAGAACAGCTAATTTATGATCACTTTTTAGAACAGCTATCACATCACATGCCATCCTTTTTAGAACCAGTCCAAGTGTTGTTAGAGCTGTGACCATTTATGAACATTACTTGCAAAAAAGTTGCTCACCATTCTTTTTCTTCCCTAGAAAATTGAACTGCTGATTAACTAATTTTAATGTATGTGGAAGAGACTCCTTCTACACCACTCAGGGGGAAATCTAGTGGTATAAAATTATCTCCCTTCTAGAAAAGCTCTTCTGTGATTATAAGATTTTCTGATCAAAATAAGAGTATGGCGACGAAAGTAAACAACCGACAAATTGTTAAGATTAAAGAAAGAAACAGACGAATACAATATTTAGTTCAAACGTCATTCAATTACCAGACCTTTGCTCTGTAGGGAAAAATGATTAAACTTGTCCATAAGAAGGAGTGATACGAGAATTTCTTAAATAATTAACTGTCGTGAAAAAAATATTCAATTGACAGACTGGTCAAAATCAATTGCTATCGGGGTTTAAAATGCATGTACCCTGACAAATTTTATGTACAGATAGATTTTTTAACATACTTCATTTATAGACCACTTTAGTGACGATTACTGCGTAAGAAACGATGTCATCCAACAGGTCAATCGTTGGTGCTAAGAAAATTATGTTGTCCTGAAACAGCGCCATTTAATTTTTATCCCCGTAATCGATTTTGTAAACAAAAATGGAAAGCAAAATGGAAAGTAAAACAGCAAAATATCGTCTTTTTTTAATTTATTGTATATGAACCGCTACATGTACCCTGCCGAAAATCGACATATGAAAAGATGATTATTTAAAAGAAAAAGCATATTTTTTCTGGTCAATGTCCGGCTATAAGAAACGGTACGATCCACAAGTCTCTATAAAAGGAAAATTATCAAAAATATCATTTTTCTTCTAAAATATGCAAAGTACATTCAATCAAAAACTTTTTGTCATTTGTATATATAGAAGTCTGTCATACGCACATGAAAAAGTAGAATATTTTACATTATAAGTAACTTTTAAAGCACCTAACAACAGACCTAAACATTGTAATCGACTTTTTTATCTTTTCTAAACGAGAGCTCACATTCTTTTGTTTAAATACCACTGGATATTGGACTGCACTTATTTCCTTGTTCTCCTCTTTTTGTATCTAGAGAGATTAACCTTACAATGACAATTAAACTCTTCAATTGTTCTAAAAAAAATCTTTGTGCATTTAACCCGGTCTACCAGTAAACCATAACCAAGATTACAACAAACTAAATTCCTGGATGTCTCAAGATTCCAAAACAGTTCTGGTCTTGCATTTATGTTTCAAGATTGCAAAAAAATACCTGTCACTTACCTTTTATTTTGGCATCAAAAAAAAAAATATTGCACCTTATCCTGTATACAAGCCGATGGATCACAACACAAAGTACCAGTCAATAATCCTGTATGGTAGCCCAAATATTTGGTTTAAACATATTTATTACAAATATTATATATTAACAATGAAGGGATATAGAGTAAATGCAAATGAGACAAAATCTGTATAAATACATGGATGGAACAACGCTTTTATTGTTGTTCTCCATCTTGAAGTCACCATGAGGCCTTCAACAATGAGCATTACCCATATATCATAGCAAGTTCAAAACGGCCCCTAGCATCGGTTTAAGCGGAATTCATTGCTAATTGCTGAGCAACGCTACATCCATGTCTTTTTTCTTTTGATCCATGGATGCGGGGTCGTCAATAAACATAAACTTAACTGTCAAAGTGTTCTTACAATCGTTGTCATCCATTGCTCCACAAAGAGACTAGTAGAAGGCATGACAACATTTAAACAACCACAGGGCACTCATCGAGCCAATTGTAAGAAAACTTGGCATAATAAAACCATGAGATGTGGGCACAATAAACAATTGGTCAGAAAAAATATTTTTAAATTACAAAAAATTAAAAAGCCAAAATTTGAAAGAATGATAGTGCATCCAAAAGAGAAATTCTCTCAAGAACAAGTACACCATAACTGAAATGTATATAGAGCATACATCTCTCTCACGAGGAATCTTTTTACGGACTACATACCGGGGTATTATACATATTATAACAACAAATAGGAAACAGAAACAAGCATAACAATGCTTTTATAAATTTGTCTCCATATTAAAAAGACATAGTATATTCATATAATAAATTGCATGCTCAGAATATCCTTAAATGCTACGAAACCACAATAATTAAATATAACAATATTTCACATATTAAGGAATAAACAATGTGAAAAGTAAAGGAATTTGTTTGAGATATTCAGTAACTCAAGAATTGAAACGCTTACTTTTGATGATGAATTTTTGAAAGAGCTTAAAAATTTCACAGTTTTGTTCATCAGATTGAACAGTGGATCCAAAAATAAGAATATTTGTATCTACTAAAACATTCATATTTATACGAGAAGTCAGCATATATTACAATATAAATATATATGCTGAACTGGTTCAATTTCCCACAAACACACCTGGGTGATTCAACCAAATTTTTCAAAAATAAATGTACATTTAAAGAACTTCAGTTCATTCCTAACCGTGCATGAAAATTTTGAATAAGTCTGCTACCAGAATAATAAAAAGAAGTAATTTCTACTTAAGATCTGGTTCTTAAAAGAGGAAAAAGATTCTGTTTGGCGAGTTTTTAATGATAGCTTAATTAATCGTAGAGGGCAGGAAATAGTTTGAATATAAAGTTGTACGAGTCCGTACTTCTTGTACGTTTAGTGACTGACGTGTATTATGACGTAGCTGTGTGCCAACGGTAATAGGAATTATTCCACTAAATACTTGGGAGTTTTCTTATTTAGCATTTTATGAAATAGAAAAAGCCTGTGGTTCTTTCGCCTGTCTGTCAATTTTTCCCACTTAGTCTCATCATATAACTTTTGGTGTGATGTAACATTGGTCCCCCTGTAACTATTCTAGCAGCTTCTAATTGAACAGATTCCAATTTATTGATCAAGCTTAAGTTATTAGTATCCCATACCATGGGATACTAGCCCAAATATTTCAAACATTGTGCTTCACTCTTGTATACAAGTACCAATATCTTAACTCGTAGTGTATAAGCAATAAGATAACAAAAAAATGTTGGTAACATATACTGTACAAAAGCACTAAGATAGCAATAAATTGGTGGTCACTCGTCCTGTTTACGAGCACCAAGATAACAAGAAATTAATTTTAGGATTTTACAACAAAATTTTGTTCACTTATTCTTTTTACAAGTCTAATGCTTACATCAATACAATCATAAAAAGTGGACAAAATTGTCTGTCTATTTCCTCTGTAGATGCTCCCTATATTTCAATAAATAATCACCCATCTTTAAGGAAAAGCAACAAGATTCAATAATGGTAATCATTCGTACTGTAAACAAAAACAAATCCACTCCTCCTATTTACTTACTACAGGCTGCAAAAATAAATTGTTGGTCACTCGACTAGTAATGTTGAAGATATGCATCAAGAGTACAAGATACCTGTACACCAACTTTTAGTTTCATAGAACAAATTTTTGGTCACTCATAATGTAAACAAACTCCAAGTTACTAAAAACAATTGTTAATGACAGCTCATGTATACATCCCAAGGTTGCAATCATTACTTATCACCCATCTTTAGAAAGGGACATGGCAGTCTCTCTTCCAGTATACAGGCACATAAATTATAGCAAATACTTTAACAAATAAGTAGTCATTCATTTTGTATTCAAGACAAATGCTGGCCACTCATCCAGTTTACAAGTACCAAGATCTCAACAAATTGTTGGTAACCCATCCTGTTTATAATACTTTACGAAAAGCCATGAAGTAAATGAACATGAGACGTTAACTCCAACTGCAATAGATAAGCACCAATACGGGAGTTTCCAGATAGGAACTCTCGTGTAATTTAATTTCTTAATCGATCGCCTCAAATACCAGTAAGCAGGAATTATTTGATTCCTTACCTATTAAAAACATTCTAGGTAAAAACAAACTATGAAATTTAAGTGTACTTATATTTTTCCTACATGACAATTCTTTGGATAAATTTCAGTAGACGAAAAAACAATTAACTTGAAACTCTACGAATAGACTAAATATAAATCACCATTAGCTCATCAGTGTTAATTAGTGATTGCCTCCCAATGTTTTGATTTTTTTTTGTGTGTACTATTAAATATTTCCTTTCACAAACACGACTCAAAAGTCCCGTATTAAGATTACAACAAATGTTTAGTCACCCATCCTGTATATAAGCACCAAGATCTCAACAAAAATTTAAATTGCAATGGTCATTAATACATTTGGGTTGTGGAAATTCAAATTAAAACGGCAAACATTCAACACAAATTCGACATGAAATGAAACGATATAAAACATCATTGGTCTCCCATCTTAAGTTCTGATGACTGTTTTATAAAAGACACTACTGCCTTCATATCATTGGGTGCTAATGAGGTTTAGTACAATTATTAGTTTTTCATTATTTGGTAAAAGAGAAGTACATGTGATAATATTACAATTTTGATAATTATCGATTAGGATCTTCGATAGTTTTTCATAATTTACACAGCCTTTCATCCCTTAAGATTTTAACATATCTGTCCTTTTCGATTATTAGGTCATGGTCACTGACTCTAAATTTCGTAATTATTTTTCCTCCTTGTGTATATAGTCACCAAGATTTGAACAAATTGCTTGTCACTCATTCTGTATGCAAGCAACCAGATAGCAACAACTTTCTGGTTAATTATCCTTTATAAAAGCATAAAGATCTCAACAATTTAATATTCATTTCTATATATAAGCACAAAGATTACAAAAACAATTTTGATCATTCATACTATATCTCAGTCAATGTCTTCTCAGAACAAGCAACACGATTACAACAGAATGTTTAAGTCCTATTATACCCTGAAAAGAGGAGAAAAAATATAGTTTAAACATAGCAAATTTTTTGGTTCACATCTACATTATATACTGAGGCATTTCTGCAATTTTTGTTGTAAAGTTGTTGATTATGGAGTCATACAAATCCTACATACAAGCACAAAGATTACAAGAAATTGTTGGTGGCTCATCCGGTACACTTGTAGATTCGAGGGTCCCGGAGGGGGTACCTCTCACCCTTTTCCCTCTCCGCGCCCTAAATTGTTAATTAATCTTTTTATCAAAGTGGACATTCTGAATGAACTTTTAATATTCCATTAGTTAAGTTTAATTATGAAATTAATACCATACAGTAACTAATTGGTATCAAAATACCCTATTACATGTATGTAAATTATAACGTTATCATTTGTTCGTAAAATCAGGGTTATAAATTTAAAGCGATTAAGAAATTTACTTATGAAGCACCACTTTAAACTATATCCTTCTGTGACAGTTACGTAATTATTTAAGTGACAATTATTTCCGGGGGTTAAAGTTGTATGTTGCCGGTACTCATGCCGTCCTCAACACAATTAAACATCAAAAATCAAGCAAGTATATCTATAAAAAATATATGAAGTATGGCCACTTTCTCATGAATTTATTTCCTTCCGCGTATGCCGGGCCGCGTATCAATTTTGCTTCGTAAAATGCCATTCTGTAGTTGTCTTGGTGCTAGTATTAACCATAAATTTGTTGTGAGCTGGTATATGGGAGGAAAAATCAGGGATGAGAGGTCGATAATATGTGGAGATCTTGGTGTTTGTTTACAGGATACGTGACCAGAAATTACTTTCAATCTTGGTGCTTGGATAAAACGCGAATGACTAATTATTTGTTTAATTTTTTGCTATAATATTTGTGCTTAACACTGGAATAGAGACTACCAGTGTCATGAATTTCGACCATTTCTTAGTGTTTCCGATGTTGCCTTTGTCCATGGATTGTTCGTTCTTTTGACTGACGGTTCGGTTCTCACTTACTTTTCTAATAGACTGATGATAAGCAATTTAAAGGTATTTACAAATTAAAGCTGAAATGCAAAAACCATTTTCAACCTGTAAAAAGCTAATTCAAACTTCATATGATATCAGAACGCAGGTAGAGGGACGTAATATAAACATATTGGAAGACTCCGTTGTGTTAGTAATCAAGAATTAGTCTAAGAAATTAAGCTCCGTTAAAAAACAAATGATGCAAATGCATATTTAAGATATCTTTTACAGACAACCAAGAAAATGTGTTTACAGACAACCACGAAAATAACGAAAATAAGTACATTGTGAAAATTCGTATATTTGCAGTATATTTAAGTATCTGTGTTTATAGATGGCTTTATAAAAGATCGTAACACTTTTGAACGACAACTGGAACCCTAAAATATCGAATATCAAACAAAATGTCCAAAGTCTGAAAAACAACTGCAAAATGTAACGATAACCAGGGACATAAAAATGTTCGACCATACGAGTATTTGGACCGTACGCGTACGGTCCGTACCATACGAGTATTTTTTCGAAATACCCATACGGTCGGACCGTACGCGTACGGTCCGGCTGTTTCAAAGTCTTGCGTGTTCTTGGATACATATCAATAAATCTACTTAACGTATACAATATTATTTAATTTTCAGAAACAAATAAGATTTTCGAAAAATCGTTATTTTAAACAAAGTACGAGAGAAAAATAAGAATTAACTTTACTGTAATTATGTTTTGGGAATGCCTTTATAAAATTGACTTATTAATTGAACGTTATTTGAGATAAAAGAATGAAAAAACAAGTGTTTCTTAAAGAATAAATGGAATGTTAATTGAAATAAAATATATGATGTTCTTGTCTGAAAATCCTGAGAAAAAAATCATTGAATATCACCTATAAGGAACAACAACATTTTTCCCAATCACCCCAAAAGGGGTGCAAATCCGCCAAAATCTCGTAAAGGGACGACTGAATAAATATAATAGCGGAAATTACACGGTGTTCAAAAAAGGAATACCCCTGTCCATGAACAAAACTTCTCAATATATTATTTTAATAAAGACCTTATAATTTATACGGTTTTCAGTGGTAGTTAGTGCTTTCAGTTTTGACGGCAAGTTACTTCTTTGTTTGATTGTTGTCTGTCTTTTTCTATGTACGGTCGGACCATATGAGTATACGCATACGGTCCGGACCATACGCATACGGTCCAAATACGCGTATGGTCTGGAACATAGATAAACAAGTCATTTTAATAACTTACTTTTATTCATGGACAGTAATTTTCGTGGTTTTCATAGATTTTCCTGTTCGTCGGTACTAAAATTCATGGTTTCAATTTCCATACATCAAAACTCTGATGAAAAAATGCATTTTGTTTGGAACTTAATTTCGTAGTAATAGTAAACCACGGAATCCACTAAAATGGGAACCCCGTACAATAGTGCTTTCATAGTACCCCGGTGTACTTTGCAAACTATGAGTTTAATTTATTGTCTTTCGTAACGAATCCTCTTATTTTAATTACCAGTTAGGCTTTCCTGTGGATTTGAAGTAATAAAAACTACAAAAATATCCCACTTACGGGCATATCCAATAGTTTCAGGGGAGATAATAGCAAACACAAAAGACAATGTTTTCCTGAAATATGACGTAACATTGATAAATGTAACGTCACAAAGTAATTCCCATTGTTTCCGAGGGAAAGGTAATTTGTATCTTCAAGTTTGGCGGACTTTATCGGTGTAACCGATGGGAGGTTTGTTAAACGTTATATATTTTAATGATTTACTCGGAAACGAAGTCGGTGACCTATGTAGTTTTCTTTTTTTTTTTTTTT
>MJUU01035299.1:165576-199461 GCA_002080025.1 Modiolus philippinarum
TTTCCAATGTTAGCAACGCATTTTGACATAGTAACAGTCCAGTCAATTTCACCCTTGGCTTGCGCCTCTACTGTTTTAATAGTTGTTAATATACTATCCGTGTCCATTGTTCTTGAGCAATTTTTCATATATTCTGTGAATGGAATCGGCATTCTTGATAACACATCTGCGTCAGTGTTTTGCTTACCGGGCTTATAATGAATCTTAAAATTAAAATCTGCCAGTTCCGCTACCTATCGGTGCCTAGTTGCATCTAATCTTGCAGTCGTTAGAATATATGTTAACGGATTATTGTCAATGTAAATATCAAAGTAAGGTGCATAGAATAAGTAGTCTCTGAATCTGTCGCACACTGCCCAATTTAATGCTAGGAATTCGAGCTTCCCTGAATGAAGATGGTAATTCTTTTCGGCAGGTGTTAGTGTTCGAGATCCATAAGCTACAACGCCAAGTTGTCCATCATTTTGTTTCTGATACAAAACTGCACCAAGGCCTTCTTGTGATGCATCTGTATGTAAAATATATGGCTGATCGAACTGTGGGTATGCCATGACATTTGGTTGAACAAGACAGTCGACAACTTTTGATAGTATTAATGCATGTTCGTCGTTCCATTTAATTTTAGCATTTGAAGAAAGTTGTTTTAGTTTGCCTTTTCCATTATTTATTTTCTTATTATCTCCTACCTTCAACAAATCATATAGTGGCTTTAGTCGTTTAGAGAAATTCATAATGTACTTTCGGTAATACCCAATAAATCCTAGTAGTTGACGAAGTTCGCCAATAGTCTTTGGAGACTTATTTTTTAATGCTAAGACAGGTGCTTTGTCTGCAGGGTCCATCTGATATCCTTCTGCAGAAATTAAATGCCCAAGATATCTGACCTCATTTTTGAAAATTTCACATTTTTCGGGCTTCAACATGATTCCCTTTTCCCGAAGTCTACGAAGCACAATGCGTACATGTTTCACATGACTTTCAAAATCATCACTAAAGACAAGTACGTCATCTAAATATGGCATACAAAATTCATCTCTTATGTCGGCCAATGTTTTCTCCATGAAAGACTGAAATGTTCCGGGTGCACCTGTTAAGCCAAAGGGGATTCTGACCCATTCATAGAGTCCCCGTGGTGTAGTAAAGGCTGTAAACTTTCGACATTCTTCAGCCACAAAACCTTGATGATAGGCTTTGCTTTGATCAAGGACTGAAAACCAGCGCTTTCCACCCAAGTTATTTAAGGCGTCTTGTATTCGAGGTAGGGGTTGTCTGTCAGGAATTGTCTTTTGATTCAGACCCCTGTAATCTATACATAATCGCAGTGTCCCATCTTTTTTTCTTACACAGACCATTTGGCCTGCATATGATGAATTACTTCTCCTTATCCAATTTCTCGCAATAAGATCAGCTAAATACTCTTTAACTTCCTTGTACAAAGGTTCCGGAATCGAATTATAGGTTTTGTTGACAGATGTATCATCTGACAAATGAATCATTAAATTCAATTCTGGAACACTACCAACTTCTCCGTTCCGTGAAAAGGATTCACATTCTTCTCTTAGCAATGATTGTATTTGTGCTCGTTGTATCTCGGACACATTGTTGTCTATATTGATTTGTGGTTCCCATACATTTTCAACAGAGTCGATTTCGTTGCTGAAATTATTTGAGTGATCATCATCAGATGTTGGTTGCAATGGAACTACAGACTTGATCATTTGTAGACTTCCCAATTTAGTTTTCTTTGGCAATATAACATCATGAGTTGAGTTGTTTTCGATAACTACTTTTACTTTGGAAGTAGTTCCCTTGTTAATAGTTACAAGAGTATCCCTCACCCTTAATTCATCCAGCCACGGTTCTTCTTCATCAGGTACCATTATTGCTTGAATTGGCCATTCTTCACGAGAATGTGCAGTACATTTGAAGGCTAATTTTGAATTTTGAGGAATGACAATCTCTTTTCGGCCATTTTTAATCGGACAAATGATTCCTTCTGCCCTTTTGATTAAGTTAACTGCTGCTTTTACGTTCTTAACCCCTAAGTGAGCTGACTTCTGTAAGATCTTATTTGAATCATTCTCGTTGTCCTTGATGTATTGTTCAATAACATTGTAACCTATGATGGGAGAATCTACATCTGGGTGTGAGCGAATCAAAAATCGAACTTCAAGACTATTTCCTTTTATTCCACCAGGAGATTTTAGTCTGAAATTTATACAGGCCCAACCTTCGTATGGGATGTCACTACCATTAGCAGACTGAACAGTCAGTGTTGTATCAATGAGCTCTTTTAGTGGCCTAATTTTGATTCCATCTAGATTTTCTTGCATCCATTTAATTGGTATTATGGACACCTGTGCTCCTGTGTCCCATAGTAATTTATATTCATTCCCATTAAGATAGCATTCAACTTCACATTTCGAACCAACTAATTGTACTAAAGACCTCTTTTGTCTACTTGATAGCTGATATACCGAACCTTTTAGTTCTGTGATTGTCAAGGCGCCTACATCCACCGAGTTTGAACGTTCTTTCCTTTGAGTATTATTGCCAAACCTTGCTTTTGATCTGTTTTTGCATCCTGCTTTGTAATGTTCACTACTTCCACATATCCAACAGTGAACACATTTTTCGCCTTTATCACTTTGTTGACAGCTTGGACATCCTGATCTACGTTCTTGTGACTGATTGTAAGATATTTGTGGTTTTTGTGGAGCTGATTGTTTATGTCCGGCTGTTACGAGTTGACGTATCTCTGCTAGTTCTTTTCGTATCTCGGTTCTAAATTCTGACTCTCGATGTTCCTCCTCAACCTCAACTTTATTAACTTTGTTCCTTGAACCTTTACATTTGGATACTCTCTCGTTTTCTCTTAATACAATTTTGTTTAGTGAAGATATAAGAGTTTCGTCTTTTATGTCATTGTCCTGTAAGACGGTTCTTAATTCTTGATGCACATTGTCACTTTGCATGCCAGTCATTAGGCTGTGCAAAAACATTGACTGTACCAGGTCTGGTTGATATTGTGGTTCTGAGTCTGTTTCCTTCGATGCAAAGATAACCTTTTGTCTAGTGTCCAAAGCTCGTAATAAGAAGTCTTCAGGACTTTCTTTAACAGATTGTGACAGATTACAAAGTTCAGTATACAATTCGGTTGCTGTTTTTTCTCTGTAATGCGCCCTTAAAATTCCTCTTAATACTGACAAGGGGAGTTCTCCTCTTCCCTCTAAATAGTTTCTTAGACTTGAGCCCTGTGTGATTGCACGAATTACTGCCTGGACTATCTCTTGTTCATCAAACCCCTTTTTAATTCCTGCTTCAATCTGTCGAATGAGGTTTGTAAAGGACAAACATGCCTTCGAATCTCCTATCTGACCACTTATCTTAAAGTCTTTTCTCCACAGAGATTTCTTATCATATAATAATAGTGTCAATTCGTTGGTAGTTGTACTTTTGAATGACACTTCAGGATCTTCATTTTCGTCATTCTCAGAGTTTTTCTGATTGCTATCTGCTTGATCTGGTGGCATAGGTACATCTGGAACTTTACCTCCAACCAGGTCGTTGATTTGCAATAGAACTGATGTTCCTTTATCTTCTTTCTTTGTAGCTTCTTTGAGCTGCAACTCGTGACAAGGCATCCACATCATCACATGGAATTTCAAGTTCCGTAATAACAGCCTTGAGTACCACCAAAGGTTGGATATAAAATTTGCCTGTAGTTTCCAACCGAAAGTCCTCCTGCTCCTCTGTTTCCTTCACCATCTTGTCCAATCAGCAATCAGTAATATCCCGGACGAGCCCCCAGAAATGTTACCCGGGTCATGGAAAACCTAGGAAGGAATAAATAAAACTTCATGAAAACATCATTAAGGTTACATGTTTTATTATGACACAGCAATTATTGAAAAAATACCGAGGTATTACAATATTGATATTCGATTTCTGAGTTTGTAAAGAAACTGTAATATAATTTTATTCGTATCACGCAGGATACTCAACAATTCATACTCTTTACTTTTATCTGTATTCTAAACTTAAGTATTTGTACATGCTTTGACTTATATTTCGTAATTAAATCGTATTGTGTATTTCACATCGTTAACACTGTTAAACATAATTGATTTCGTTACATATTCCTGTTTTTCCTTGGTAAAATAATCTCACAATATATATTTGACTATAATGGTTTATTAGAGTATTTACGGTAATGAAAAATCCGTCAGCAGACTATATTATTAGTACATGCTTTAGCAAGAGCGGGGATTCCCACAGGTCAATGAACTGATAACATGCATCAAATTAATCAGGGAATAGAGGCCCCAAACATGTTAACTAAAATACCATTTATCTACTTATGTTTCTAAATTTCTAAAATAATTAATGTGATATATATACTTGCTTCTACATTTAATTAACAATAACAATCTAATTTAATGCTGATATGAACTTTCCATTGTTCTCAAAACCACGTGCGTTTATAAAACTGTTCATAATTACTTTCACANAAAATGGCCGCCAAAAAAGGCGGGAAAATTCAACATTGTCCGATTTCAATGAAATTTGGTTTCCAAATAGATATTGATGTAGCGACTTAATAACCGGTGATGAAAAGTGTTCGTTGACCGCCATTTTCAAAATGGCCACCAAAAAAGGCTGGAAAATTCAACATTGTCCGATTTCAATGAAATTTGGTTTCCAAAAAGGTATTGATGTCGCAACTTCTTCTACTTCTACCGACTCGTGATCACAGTCATCAGATTGACTATTCTATCACTTTAATTGATTGCGCCGCGAGACCGATAGGTGCAAATTATTTACAAGTGCGCGGATAAAAAGACACATCAGCAACGGGAACGCGGCCCCTTCTGGTCCCTACCCCCCACAATTTAGTTCACAACCCAGTCAAAACAAGATCCATACAGAGCCCCGGTTCCGTGGCTGATTTACTATCTACACACTGTGTCTGAGGAGAGTCTTGAAAGATTCAAGGCTCTCGGCAGACACAGCACAATCTGGCAAGATGTTCCACTCTCTGATCGTCCTTGGGTAGAATGACTCCTTTCTGGCAACTGTTCTGCATGATGGTATTTGCATTGCCATCTGGTTGTTGGTTCGTGATGGTCTTAACATTGGTAATAGTTTATCAGCTGCATCCATATCAACTTTATTGTTATTGATTTTGTGCAGCATTGCCAGTCTGCTTGTTTTCCTACGTTCTTCCAATGTTGGCCATTCTAAATCATTTAACATATCACTGACGGATGATGTGTTATGATATCTGTTTGTCACATATCTTGCCGCTCTTCTTTGAACCATCTCTAGTCTGTGGATATCGTTTTGTTGGTAGGGATCCCAGACAGTAGAGGCATACTCGAGTGTCGGTCTGACAAGTGACATATATGCCTTTTCCTTGATGCTCTTATTTCCGATGTTGATGTTTCTCTTCAGGAATCCGTTGGTTCTGTTGGCCTTTGTACATATATTGCCGATATGTTCACCCCACTTAAGATCTGAAGTAATTGTCACGCCAAGGTACTTCGCTGATGAAACTCGTTCCAGGATATGTCCGTGAAGTGTGTAGTCACGTTGGATGCTTCTTCTTTTCTTGGATATAGTTAAAATGTTGCATTTCTCCGGATGGAATTTCATCAGCCACTTTGTTTCCCATTCAGCAAGGTTGTCCAGATCTTGTTGGAGGTTTGCAGCGTCTGCATTATTGGCTACAGTGAGGTAAACTATGGTATCGTCGGCAAATAGACGTACTGTTCCTTTAATTCCAGTAGGCATGTCGTTGATGTAAAATAAGAAAAGACTTGGCCCGATTACTGATCCTTGGGGAACTCCGGACTCTACTGGGATGTCTGATGAGGTTTCTCCTTCCACAACTACTGACTGGCTTCTGTTCGTGAGAAAGCTTCTAATCCATGTGATCCCGTAGTGTTTGAGTTTGTGGAGGAGAAGGCTGTGGCTGACTTTGTCGAATGCTTTGGAAAAATCCATTATGAGACAGTCAGTTTGTTTTCCTTCATCTAGGTTCTTTGTTATATCACCAAAAAATTCTATAAGTTGTGTTTCACAAGACAGGCCTTTTCGGAAACCATGCTGGAGCGGGTATATGATGTTCTGTCCGCAAGCGTGCTTCATGATGTGGCTGGTGACAATGCGTTCCAAGAGCTTGCAGGATATGCATGTTAGAGAAATTGGTCTATAGTTAATAGGGTCAAACTTCTTTCCTTTTTTGTAGACCGGGCATACGTTTGCTGTTTTCCATATGTCTGGACCTTCGCCAGTTGCATATGATCTTCTAAATATGATAGTAAGTATTGGTGATATGTCATGTGCAAGATGTTTAAGCACTCGAGGCGAGATGTTATCTGGTCCTGCAGCCTTGTTTGGGTTGAGACTTTGTAGAAGCTTTAGAATACCATTTTTAGTGATGTTGATAATGTCAATGTCCTTGTATTGTCCCTGCATTTTGCACTGATTTTTGAATTCATCTCTACTGATCTCTGATTTTTGTGAGAAGGCTTGCTGAAACTGGGCGTTGAATATGTTCGCTTTGTCTGTGGAGTCAGCATGCAGGAGTCCATCGGCCTTGAGGGGTGGTATGCTATTTCCATCTGATTTTCGGTGTTTAATGAAGGTCCAAAATCTTTTCATACAATTGGATGGTTCATTGATGTTGTTTTCATTCGGAGAGATGATGCCATCAGTGTATTTCCAGTATGCTTTTCGTAGCTCATGTTGGGTTTTTCGCTTCAATTCTTTGAATTTACGTCTATCTGAGTTGTTGTTCGATTTCTTTTGTCTCTTATACCACCTATCTCTCTTCTTGATGAGCCTCTTAATATCTCTGGTGATCCAAGGAAAGCCACCTTTTTTCTTAGCAGTTTTTGATGGTATGTTTTTCTTGATGCTCAGTTCAAGATCAGCTTGGAACTTCTTCCACATGGTGTTTACAGATGAATTTTCCTCGTTGAGTTTCTTCACATCTTTAAGTAGCTTCTTTAGGTCCTCCTGTATGTTGTCCCAGTTGGCCTTTCTGTATAGGGTGATATTTCTAGGTTTTTGGGTAGCTTTCTTTGGCTGAATATTAATTTCAGCCAAGACGATGTCGTAGTCTGAAAGCCCTGGAAGTGTTTCAATTCTGTTGAAACTTGTCGGGTAGTTGGTAATTATCAGATCCAGTATGTTTGCGCCTCTGGTGGGTGTTTTTACAAGTTGTTGGAGACCATTGTCGTCTAGGATGTTGCCAAACTTGTCGTGGTTCCCTAGATGTTGGGTGTTGGTCTTAATGGTGTTATTTGTCCAATCCCATCCAGGCAGGCTGAAGTCTCTCCTGCTGATATGATGAAAGCATTGTTGATTTTGCAGGCTCTTTCCATACTCTTCCCATATTCTTCATATCCCTTATCATTTGATGTTTTGAGGTTGTAAAAGGCTGATAGGTACAGTGTCTTGTGGCCCACTATCTCTAGTTTACACCAAACTATTTCACAGTCTGTATGAAATTCTGGGGCAGCAGATGTAATTAAGCTGTCTTTAACTGCGATGAGTACACCTCCTCCATTGATTTTACGGTCTGTTCGATAGATGTTATAGCCATCTGGAAATATTTGTGCGTCTTTTACACTGGAATCAAGCCAGGTTTCTGTCCCAAAGGTGATGTCAGGTTTTGTACTGTCAAGTAAGTTGTTGATTTCTGCCAGCTTATTTTTTGCCGACTGAAAGTTGACATTCAGGATTTTTAAGCTGTTAATGCTCTTTGTTTTTCCATCTTTTTTGTATTGGTTCCTCCTTATCTTCTCTGGAGTTGATGTGTGCAGTGGCTTCATGTTTTCAGAAGTGCTGGTTATGGAAGTATCAGCCAGGATACTAAAATGGTTGGATGTGCTGAAAACCACGGAAAAACAGAAGGTAGAGTAGTTCGGACAGCTGCACATAATGCAGTCCCAAGCAATGGCAGAGTCGTTGACGTGTTCTAGATATGATTTAGTCTGCATAGACTGGCAGCTAACATGGTACCATTGGTTACATGTGTCACAGACAATTCCTCGCTCTTCCCATGTCACTGGTTTATCACAGGTGCCACAATAGTAGATGGTAGCTTCATCGTTTTGGCTTGTTGGACCAGGGTTGAGATTGACATCATTTGACACAATAATCAATAGGATAGATAGGTACAATATGGTGCTTCGGTATGGCGGTTTGTAGTTTTTTACCAATTCTGTCAGTTGAGAATGTATGCTGACAAGGATGACGCTATGAGCTATATGGTGTTGGTCAAAGCTATTGGTGATGATACTGTTGGTGTGAGAGATGTTGTGATGAGCTGGATCTATGACATCTATGGGCCTCTGGTTATTCTACATATTAGTACAATCAAAAAGATGACGATTCTCAGTGTTGCCATGATTCCCGCGGTTGGTTTCTTCTGGTTGGCAAAATACATCGCCTATACCCAGATCGACAGTTGGTCACTGGTTGACAACATACGTCGCCTATACCCAGATCGGTGATTGGTCTCTGTATGGCTATGGAAGTGGCGCTAACACTGAGGTCTTGTTGGTATAATACAATGTACAATGTACAATTCGTTGATGATTTGACGACTTGCCTGCTGTTGAGTGGTGTAAGGGTACAAGGCCTAAGTTGAAATTGCCGCCATTTTGGTTTGTTTTCATTGGAGATTGGCAAAGTTTTAGATGAATGTCGATGTTCTGTGGCTTGCTGATGGTAAATTGTAGCTTGGGCTGGTGTTGTGATCAGAGTGTAGAACACCTAACCTGATTTCAGAACAGAAATAATCGAAAATAAACGAATTTTGATCAAGATATACTAAGACACAAAAAGGATACGTCCGTCGGCGCGCATGCGCAATCAACCATCCTACTAACTAACTAATACTACAACTATAACAAAAATAAATATTTTTACCTAGGAAGGAATAAATAAAACTTCATGAAAACATCGTTATAAGGTCACATGTTTTATTATGACACAGCAATTATTGAAAAATACCGAGGTATTACAAATTATGGGGCTTTCTGATACCATAGTATTCCTAAATAAAAAGTAGACACAAATTTAGAAAGGGGGTATCTGTTATCCAATTTATCACTGTGTCACACTCTTTCATAAATTTTAGCTATACAAGGAAGTACACACGAAAATGCAGCATCACATCTCATTTGAAGGTTCGCGATTCTCGTTAGTGATGTCACAAAATCTAATTTACATATGCAAATTAGCATTTTTGGTTGGCAATGTCTTAACAACTATCTAACAACGTCAAAGAATTTTTGATCTTTTGTATTTTTTTTATCCATCTGATTTTGGATCTGTAAAATGTGTATTAATCTTCAAGATAAATTAAAAAAAAGAACACTCGGTAAAAGTGTAAAACATTCCAGATTTTGATCAAAAGGCATATGACAAAGCCGAAACGTCAAAGTCCGAAGTGTTCAAGGCCGAAATTTTGTATGGCTGAAGTATCTTGAGAGACATCTAAACTAAACAATTTCTTTTCCCTAATCTTAGTCTTAGGTATCCCCTGATATGGCATCTTCGAAAAAGTTGGAGCTTGCAGCGTCTTTGAACTCTCATGGTGTTAAAAGAAACCATTCCGATTCAGGGACTAATCCAAAGTCTTGTGACAATACTGAAGCAGATAAAAGATTTCGGTCGAACAAGAAGGGTCGAATGATCGATGACAGTATCGAAAATGTCCCCTCCTCTATCTCACAAATTCCTTCCTCATCAGGGATGAACACAGACAGTCATATTCCTTTTGAAAACTGTAAAATTGATATTTCGGATTGGACTGATAAGGTACTACCAAATTTCCAAATTAAACTAGACACTGAAATCTGTGCGGATGCTAGCAATGTATTTACTAATGGTATTTCACATTTTATTGAAAAAGACATGTTTTCCAAAGTAATGAATTTCTTTTTGAAAGGCCGTAAAGAAGACAATGAGAAATATGAATGTTTTAATCATGCACTTCTTGAAGTTTTTAATATAGACTGTTGTTGCATTGACGATATTGAATATGATGAATTACAAAGATTGAATCAGACAGTTGAAGATTGTACATGGATTGATACCTATATAGCCATGACTGATTGTAATCAAAGACTTTTAAGAAGGTAAATGTGAACATTATGATGCAAAACAGTTCAAGGGATCAGATTCCCTCCATTTTACACATACCCCCATCCAAGGATCAAGAACAGTTCTTGCTTATGGGGGGATTTCAACCTATACAATAGTACATTTTAGTACAGACATACAGCTGAGATTTTCAAAACACCCCTCAACCCATTTATCATGTTCCAATCATTTATTAAATATTTTGAGCAACCATACCCATTCATATGATCTCGTGGAAATCCTGAGCAATTAATCAAACATTTTTGGGGCCATTTAGGGCTTGCTACATTTGTGTATATGGTGTGAGGTTCTTCACTGTGTTGAAGACCGTACGGTGACCCCTAGATACTTTGTTTTGGGTCGTTTTAACCTTGATATGGGATGTTGTCTCCTTGACATTTACCCCATTTCCTTTCTTTTTCATATTGTGACCAATTTTTGCAAATAGTGCAAACTGTATTGTAATCATGGTAATAAAATTTACATTTAATTTAATTTTTATAACCCGCCACACGAAGTGGCGAGGTATTATGTGCGCGCCACATGAAGAAATGTGATACCCTCAGTTGTGTGTCCGTCCGTCTGTCTGTCCGTTGGTCCGTCAGTCTGTCCCCTGAAGGTTTCCGACTGATAACATGTGAACAAAATAACACAAGGTCTTCAAACTTGGTATGCAAATTGTTTTCCACAAGACTAGGGTCAAATTTTGATTTTTGGTTCAGAGGTCCAAGGAGTTCTGTAGTGGTAGTTATGCCCATTGAAAATTTGAAATTTTGTAAATTTTAGGGTTTCCGACTGATATCTTGTGAAAGAATTAGCACAAAGTCCTCAAACTTGGTATGTATGTGTACCTTGTTTACCACAAAACTCATGTCAAGTTTGATTTTTGGTTCAGTGGTCCAAGGGGTTCTGGAGTTATGCCCCTGAAACTTTGAAATTTTGCAAATTTTAAGGTTTCGTACTCATAACTTGTGACTGAAATAACAAACTGTCTTCAAACTTTGTATGTAAATTGTTTACCACAAAACATAGGCCAAGTATAATTTTTGGATAAGCAGTTCTGGAGTTATGCCCCTTTTAACTTAGAAATTTGTGAAATGTGGCAGGGTATCATGTATTGCACTATTACTATTTTTGTTACATATAACATGTATAATATCAATAACTTAGATAAATTGTAACACAAATATGATTTTACTACCATGACTAATGGCAAGCCAAATTATCTACCCATTGATGAAAACAGATAAATGAAAATTGCACCCATTCACATACAGTAGTCCTTCCATTATCATGATTATAAGGCACCCAAACTGCAAAGTCTAGAGGGAGGTAAAAATGCTTAAAAAGAATTAATGCATGAGAAATGTGGTCACATGCAAAAAAGAGATGGCCTTTGTATGAGGGGCCTTACAATGGAAATACTTTTAGAAAACTGATCCATTCCAACACATTACAGGGCAAAATATTAGTATGAACCATGTTGGTGTCAGTATCTGAATGAGTGGTTTCAGGACAATTTGTTTGATTGTAAAGACATTTTTTACAACAGGTTTCTAACCATAGTAACCATAAAATACAACTTTGGATTCTTTTAGAGATGCTGATCCTTTTAATTTCTAAAACATGACCAAAGAAGCATTTTCATAAAATTTGACGGAGAGTGTTATGGCCAACATTCTCTCATTATCTGTTTTTAGAATCAGCGGACAAAATTTTGAAGAAAGTGAAAATAAAAAAAAGGCACTGTGTATTTCAAGTTTTAGTTTATTTTGCATTGCTGTAATAGCTAGCCTAGAAGTGGTTGCTCTTGGAATAATAAGACTCTTGGTCCTGAAATGAAATTGTTGCCAACTCTGATATATATTCCTGTCTATTTCTACTTGTTACTAGTAAGATAACAGACTTGACCAATAGCAACACTGTCTCTGATGAAGATTTTTGACCAGAAAATAACTTGCAGTAAATCTACCGACTCTGATGAAGATTTCATATATCTCTCATGTTTTTATAAAGGGTGATCTCTAACCTTTTGTTATCTAAGAGAAAAAATGGAATGGGCCCATTGGCCCCAGTAAATCATTTCTATTGTATTATAGATGTTAGAAATACAAAAATGATGGGAATGGTGCAATACCATATTCTAGATCGAACACTGCATGCAGTCTGCAAAATAGAAATCCTAGTATAGCATGTATACATTCTAAAAATTATCTCGTTTATGATCTCATACAACTGCAATGTTAGTTACAAATGTATATATGTTGCAGAATTTGTGAGAAAAACCTGCATTTTGGTATACAGCACTTGATATGGCAGCTATTATATATGAGAAGAAAGAAAAAAAGTAGCACAACTAAGGAGATATCAGAAGGAATGTACCAAGAACTTTTTGTGTCATTTGTTAAAATATTTGGCTTAAATATTGTGTAAGTACAGAAGTACAAATTGATGTATATTTTCCGTTTACAGATTTGATTTTGCATGTGTTACAAAGATTGAAATTCCTGTTTCATATCCGCGTGATTTGTAAAATTCTTTCATTGGTAATTTGAATGAATTTCGGAGATATACAGTCACAGCAGATGATATCTGGCCATAATACTATAGGGTAATTCCATGAATATCGGGAAATATTATCCTGAGTAGGAGTTTATATTGCACAAGTCTGCAATAACACTTTTATTGAATAACAAAGCTAAAATTCATGCTAATTAGGCGATTTTTAATGTCAATGATGTCATGAAATTTAAGTCATATTGCACTTGGAAATTTATTGCATGCTTACTTATGGTTGCTCTCTTAGGGAAAAATTATGTTGCTATACAACAAAAGGAATTATTGGATCATTGTCAAGACAAGAAATGTGGCTGCTATGCTGTGGTATGACTTACATTGTCTTTGTTCATACAAGGTCTCCTCACCTGACCATGTTCACATCACTGATTTACATCTTACATAATATCTTGTATTACATGGACTTTTTTATACTCAGATGTATCATAATGAGGGAGCAATTGTAAACCAAAATAGTATCCTGTGAAATAAGTTCCAAATGGAACAAATGTTATTGATATATATATATCTATGAGATTTATTCTGCTGGAGATTATTTCTCCATGTGAGCAGTAAATACTTTCCAACTTGAGATTATTTCATCAGGTGAGCTATGAAATATGTTCATTTGGAACTTATTTCACAGTGGATACTATAAACCATTACACAATCGTCCAATACAAATAAGGTCATTGCGACATTTTTTTTTCACATCAGTTATTTTTATATCCTATTTAATATCTTAGGTACTGTAAGGCACTGGACCATGATCGTTTTTATATTGAGGTATCAAAGTGAGGAAACAAGCATCCATTACAAACAAGGTCACTTTCACCTACTTGTTATGAATCACTTATATTACTAGTACATGTACTTAGGTTAAATTACCATTTGTAAGTGATACAATGTATCTTGTCATGCTTGTTGGAATACATTGCAGTGAAAAAAACATGATTTTGAATATTAGACTTCAAAAATATTTGGTTCAAATTTTTTTTTAGTAAATTTCCTGAATAACTCAAAGACCAGTTGTTTCTTAGAATATAGCTTATAGCAACAACATCTTGATAAAGACTAAATTATAATGACACCTTACTGAGAAGGCTAGACGCAAGATTCTACTTAACCTTTACAAATTGTTGTAGGATATGTAATGGTACTATGTTCATTTTTCTGGTTAACAGAAAAAATTACATCTTCTTAGCACAACTCTTTTTAAACTGCCTGACAGATTGATTTCATATTTGGCATGATTGTTGCTCATTATTTGAAGATTTGAACACTTTAAATCAATGATTTAATTACAAAATGGAAAATCTAGATTCACAATACCCTATTTATTTTCATCAGATTTTTACTAGATTTTCATGGTATTTTTCTTGAAGTAGCTATTAAGGTATGTTTTGCTTTATGATACATGTTTGTGTACTTTTGAATAGATTGTTTTGCTCAGCAAGTAGTTTGATTTTGAATCCATGTTTTCAGGAGTGGTTCAAATGTTGATAAATACTGTATAACCATGGGAGACACAGACTTTGTATCCACACCAGATGCAGTGATATGCCATCCATCAGCCCCTGGTGATGACAAAATATTTGCTGTTGTAAAGGTAAAAGTTTTGGAAAAGTTATAGTATACCTCTGCCAAAGAACCATGTCACACTTTTCTCAGAAACTATACTACAAAATGTAGTACTTTTCACTTACATTAGAATTTTTAGAAATTTTTATACCCTGTCCCAAAAAAGAAGGGGGTATACTGGTTTAATTCTGTCCATCCTGATATGCCTGTATGTGTGTGTGTCTGTCCACAGCAAACTTTCATCACATTTCTTAGCTACTTCTAATCACAAACATTTGATTTTTTTATGCATGTATGCTTTCCATGTGCCATATTATGGGATAAGTTTTCAGACCCAGGTGACATCTACAGTTGGGTGCTGACGCAACATTCCATCCAAGTGCACTCCAAAAGCGTTCCTCGCGTGTGCACTTGAAAGTGATTCCATGACAGCCTAGAGTGAACTTGTGGCCACTTTCAAGTGCACTTGAAAAAAAGATGTGATCGCGGGAGTGATCGCAAAGTGCACTTGAAGTGAACTTCGTGGCAGCTTTGGATTGCTCTTAATGATTGGTCAGTTCAAAACACGTGATATTTATATGACGAAATTAACTTAAACCAAAAAGTATGAAAACTCAACGACTTCATTCTCTTTTTAATTTATTTTGGATAATAAATTAAAACCAAAATGTCATTATAAATTATAGCGTTCTTTTGTTTTATTTATACATTCCATGCTTACGTCACATTATATTCTTAATAAATCTTTCAAAAAAAGGGTATTTTATCGAGGCATATGTTCATGCAGAGACATATAATTATTAGGGCCCCGCCATGAAATGGCGGCGCCCCATAGTAATCAGCCTGTCCGTCCGTCTGTCTGTCCGTTCGTCCGTCCGTCCGTCTGTTCGTCAGCATTTTCTGTCGTACGATAACTCAAGATTGCTTTGACAGATTTTTATGATTTTTTTACTCAAAGTTTAACTTGACCAAAGGAAGCTCCCTTTCGTTTTTGAGGAAAATCGAAAAATGATTTTTGGAAAAAAACTTCGTTTTTATATGAAAAAGTGCATATTTTGAGAATTAAAGATTACCTTCAGGGATTTGAATTATTTTGATACTAGAGGTTGTTCTTGACGAAAGGAAGCTCCCTTCCATTTTTGAGGAAAATCAAAAAATGATTTTTGGGAAAAAACTTTGTTTATGTATGAAAAATGCATATTTTGAGAATTAGCTCTATGTCGTACGATAACTTAAGATTGCCTTCAGGGATTTAAATGATTTTGATACTCAAGGTTGTTCTTGACCAAAGGAAGCTCCCTTTTTATTTTGAGGAATATTGGAAAATCATTTTTGGGAAAAAACTTTGTTTTTAAATGAAAAAGTGCACATTTTGAGAATTAGCTCTTATGTCATATGATAACTTAAGATTGCCTTCATGGATTTGAATTATTTTGATACTCAAAGTTGAACTTGACCTAAGGAAGCTCCCTTTCATTTTGAGGAAAATTCAAAAAAACAATGTTGAGGGAAAAACTTTGTTTTTATTTGAAAAAGTGCATATTTTGAGAATTAGCTCTATGTGGTACAATAAATTAAGATTGCCTTCTGGAATTTATATGATTTAGATACACAGGGTTAATTGGTCTTGACCAAAGGAGGCTCCCTTCTGTTTTTGAGGAAAATCTTAAAACATTTTTTGGGGAAAAACTTAGTTGATAACTTGAAATGACCTTCACAGATTTATATAAGTTTTATGTACAGTGTTGGACTTGATAAAAAGAAGGTCCCGTATGATTTTGAGGAGAATCATAAAACATTTTTTTGGGAAAAAATTAGTCTAAAAATGAAAAACTTCATATTTTGAGAATTAGCTCTGTTGTTTGATATATAACTTTAAGTGACCTTCATTCATTTTTTCAATGTTTTGATTTGATCTGAACAGATGAGACTTATGTTGTCAAAACAGCCATATACAGAAACTATATTTACAATAACTTAGGATTTTGTCATCTATGTTTATTTCCCAAAAATTGTTATATGATTTCCATGAAATTTCGCAATCAGGTTTTGGGACATGCAAGGGGGCAGGGCCCTTTCTGACTTTGTCAGTATTCTAGTTCATATGTAATTTAAAAAAAACCTTTCTCGCAATAACAAATTTATGCATCTTTTGTCAAAAATGACCTCAAAAGTGGGAGATATTATTTGTCAGTGCTTATTTCAATTCTCGGGACACAACATTTATATGTTTTTTTTTTCCAAAATTACCTTATAAGATTGAAATATTTTGCATTTTAGCTGTTCTCCTCTCTGGCCATACCAAATTTATGCATCTTTTGTCAAAAATGTACTCAAAAGTGGGAGATATTATATGTCGGTGCTTATTTCTTGCGATACCAAATTTATACATCTTTTGTCAAAAATGACCTCAAAAGTGGGAGGTATTCACAGTGGAGATATTATATGTTTGTGCTTATTTCAATTGTCGCGACACATCATTTATATGTTTTTTTTCCAAAATTACCTTATAAGATTGAAATATTTTGCATTTTAGCTGTTTTCCTCTCTGGCCATACCAAATGTATGCATCTTTTGTCAAAAATGTACTCAAAGTGGGAGATATTATATGTCGGTGCTTATTTCAACTGTTGCGACACAACTTTTGTATGTTTTTTTCCCAAAATTACCTTATAAGATTGAAATATTTTGCATTTTAGCTATTTTCCTCTCTCACGATACCAAATTTATACATCTTTTGTAAAAAATGACCTCAGAAGTGGGAGATATTATATGTCGGTGCTTATTTCAACTGTTGCGACACAACTTTTGTATGTTTTTTTCCCAAAATTACCTTATAAAATTGAAATATTTGGCATTTTAGCTATTTTCCTCTCTCACGATACCAAATTTATACATCTTTTGTAAAAAATGACCTCAGAAGTGGGAGATATTATATGTCGGTGCTTATTTCAATTGTCGCGACACACCATTTATATGTATTTTTTCCAAAATTACCTTACAAGATTGAAATATTTTGCATTTTAGCTATTTTCCTTTCTCGCGATACCAAATTTATGCATCTTTTGTCAAAAATAAATGCAGAAGTAGGAGATATTATGTGTTGGTGCTTATTTCAATTGTTGGACTCATCATTTTGATGTATTTTTCCCCAAATTACCGTGTAAGACTGAAATATTTTGCATTTTAGCTTTTTGCCTTCTCGCGATACGTTGCATCTTTTGTCAAAAATGAATCCAAAAGTGGGAGATACGCTGTATTATATTATGGTGCTTATTTCAATTGTCGCGACACAACATTTATAAGTATTTTCTCCATATTACCTTTAATATATATAAGATTGAAATATTTTGCATTTTAGCTTTTTTCCTTTCTCACGATACTAAATTTATACATCTTTTGAAAAAAATAACCTCAAAAGTGGGAGATATTATATGTCGGTGCTTATTTCAATTGTCGCAACACAACATTTATATGTATTTTTCCCCATATTACTTTTTAAGATTGAAATATTTTGCATTTTAGCTTTTTTCCTTTCTCGCCATACTAAATTTATACATCTTTTGTTAAAAATGACCTCAAAAGTGGGAGATATTATATGTCGGTGCTTATTTCAATTGTCGCGACACAACATTTATATGTATTTTTTCCAAAATTACCTTATAAGATTGAAATATTTTGCATTTTAGCTATTTTCCTTTCTCCCGATACCAAATTTATGCATCTATTGTCAAAAATAAATGCAAAAGTGGGAGATATTATGTGTTGGTGCTTATTTCAATTGTCACAACACAACATTTTTATGTATTTTTCACCAAATTACCTGGTTAGATTGAAATATTTTGCATTTTAGCTTTTTGCCTTTCTCGAGATCCCAAATTGTTGCATCTTTTGTCAAAAATGAATCCAAAAGGGGAGATATTATATGTCGGTGCTTATTTCAATTGTAGCGACACAACATTTATATGTATTTTTCCCAATATTACCTTTTAGGATTGAAAAATTTTGCATTTTAGCTATTTTCCTTTCTCGCGATACTAAATTTATACATCTTTTGTTAAAAATGACCTCAAAAGTGGCAGATATTATATGTCGGTGCTTATTTCAATTGTCGCAACCAAACATTAATATGTATTTTTCCCAATATTACCTTTTAAGATTGAAACATTTTAGCTTTTTATACGACTGCAAAAAATTTGAGGTCGTATAATGGTATGGCGCTGTCATTGTCGTCATCGTTGGCGTTGTCATTGTCGTCGTCTGTAGACACTTTTGTTTTTGGTCAATAACTTTAGTTCTAGTTGACCAATCCTTATGATATTTTACCACAGTGTTCTTTGGCACAAAAGGAAGGCTGAGGTGGGTTTTGGTTATTTTGGCCCCTCCAGTTTTTTAAAAAGGGGCCAAAAAGGGCAAAATTGGTTGTTTTCACATATTTGGCTGTAGAATATTTATTATTTATTGGATTTTGATGGGGTTTCTTTCAGTGTGTTTCTAATTAAATTTCCTATTTGAAGTATGTCAATGGATTTTACGTGGCATGTACCGTTTATGAGATAAATGGGGCCCAAAAGGGGTGATTTTCAAAAATTTCTTTTTTTTTTTATTTTTGTCCGATTTTGATGCAGTTTTTTGCAATGGATTCTTTTTTCAAATAAATATAGAGCTACACCATCAGATTCTTGACAACTTGTTTTTTTTCTGAGCTATGAGGGCCGAATGGGAAAAAAATTGCAAATTTGCAGATTACCTTAAATTTTTATTTTTCATCTGATTTGGACGGATTTTTTTTCTTTGGATTCCTCTTGATATAAGCTTTCAGCAGTATGTCACCAGATCGGGTATAGCTCTTACTGTTTCAGAGCTACAAGGTGTCAAAGGGGCCAAAATTGCAATTTTTCTAAATATGTGAAATCTTTATTTTCCATTGGATTTCAATGGGATTTTTTTCTTTGGATTCCTCTTGATATAAGCTTTCAGGAGTGTGTCACCAGATTTGGTGTAGATCTTAGTGTTTCTGAGCTACAAGGGGTCTAAGGGGCCAAAATTGCAATTTTTTGTTATTAGTGAAATCTCTATTTTATCCGATATATATAAGGAATTATAAGGGCTAATTTTTTTATTTTCTTTAGTTTGTGTGCAGCTAATTACTGGGTCAAGCTCTTTATTGCGTCCATTTAAGTACTGTATCAAGCTGTTTACTGTGTCCTCATTCATTTTGAATTACACTTATTCAAATTTCAGTGTTCGACATTCTGCGGTCGTATCATGCTGCGCTCAGCGTAGCCCTTTATTTCCTTTCTTGCGAATCTAAATTTATACATCTTTTGTTAAAAATGACCTCAAAAGTGGGTCGAGATATTACATGTCGGTGCTTATTTCAATTGTCGCGACACAACATTTATATGTATTTTTTCCAAAATTACCTTACAAGACTGAAATATTTTGTTTTTTAGCTGTTTTCCTTTCTCACAATACCAAATTTGTGCATCTTTTGTCAAAAATGAATCGCGACACAACATTTATATGTATTTTTCCTAAAATTACCCCATATAAAACTTCTTTAAATATTACCTTATATAACTTCTATGAAAGGATGTGATAAAGTAAAATATTTTAAAAATGAATTATTTTATTCATTTGTAAAGATTTAATATAAACGGCATAATGAAAACCTGACTTTTCAAACATATTTATGTAAAGATCATGGCACAAAAAGTTATATCGCGACATGTAAAACTTCTTCGAAATGGTATGATAAAGTAAAATATTTTAAAAAGTGAATTATTTTGGTCATTTGTAAAGATTTAGTATAAATCACATAATGAAAATCTGACTTTTTGTCATTTATAAAGATTGGGTTAATGGGGTATACGCGGGAAGTGCGGATTGCCTTTTCAAGCGAGAGGGAAACGGGATTGAAGCAATAAAATCGTTGAAAAACGGACCTGAGACTTATAATTCTACACGACTGCCGTTTTCATTTTTGTAGCGGGAAAATATTATCTGACATGTTTTATATTTTATATATAACTGCATTGGTATTTTTTCGTAAAAGAACGATACGTAGAAATAAATTTTAATAACCTCAGCCAGAGACATATATTTACAGAGATTGGCAACTCTACTATCACCCCATATTAGTCACAATAAACATGGTCCGGCCACATCAGAACTTCTTAAACTACTTTTAATTTAGTCGACATATTTCTAAACTGAACAGAGAATTGCTTTCCTAAATCATTTTATAGTATAGTTTAGAAAATTTGTTTTAAAAATATTCATTAACAAAAAAGATATTGGCAAATAAAGCAGAGATTTCGTGTGGAAATCTTACGACGAACATCGTCATGTGCCTTGTTTACTTTTGAAACTCCTCTTTTATTTCCGTGGTTACAACTTCCTAGTTATGAAAACTGGAAAGTATTTTACTTTGTTGGTGGAGTTTAGATAGTTTTATTATGATATTTTCATATATTGTCGAGATATCTGTGATTTATTTTTGTGAAGTGGAAGTTTTATCGAAGTCTCGATGGCGGCGCGATTTTACGAGAATTCGTCATGTTGCCAATGTCTCTGCCTCAGCTATCTACCTATTCCAAAAAAGTGAACTTCGCGACAGCTAAGAGAACGTGAAGTGCACTTGAAAAGTGAACTTCAAGTTCACTTTAAGTGCACTTTTTGGAACGTTGCGTCTGCACCCATCTGTACTTTCTCTTTAGCATACAATACTAAAACATTCTCATGACAATATGTATGTTTCTCATTCTTTCGTACAAAAAATGTATTTGTTCAGGAGAGACCCTATTGGGTAGTCAAGGTTGATTAAATCCCCCAAGTAGTACTACTAGTTTACGTAAATAAAGCTAATTTTATTGTAATATAACGTAATTGACAAACTTTATTTAAAGTACATGCAATTGAAAGAGTAATGAATATGATGAATTACTCTTCAAAGTAATTGAACATAACCTTTCTTATTGTACATGATATATCAGACTGAAAAAAAATGCAGTGATTTTTCTAAAGTAGAAGTAATTAATCAATTATTTTGGAGTAATCAATTATCAAAATTCATGATTAATAAGTAGCTTAGGAATCTTTATTATTTTACATAGATAAACTTATTCAATTAATCAATTATGTTAAAAGCAATACATGTTTATTATTATATTCAATAAGTGATTTTTGCCAAAATTAATGCGTGCACCTCTATAAAGCTGAAAAACAAAAAAAGAACTTTTCCAAAACATAAGGCCTAAGAAAATAAATTGTGTGTTTAGGGTAACATGGTTTTCAAAGTTAGGTAGGGTAGGTAGGAACAAATTATTTATTTTTTTTTTACATAATAGTAATGGAGCAGCATTTCTGACTTTAACAGTGCTTGTTGTAAATTAGGCAAAAAAAGTTAGGGTAGGCATAAAATTTTAGGTAGGGTCGGGTTACCCAAACTCACAACTTTTTTTTCTAGGCCTAACATTGATGGCCTTTTCATTCAATATAATGAACTTTTTGTCAGTGCACAATTAATTTAAGCATGTTGTTTTAGGTTAGGCAGAATAAACAAGATGAAGACAGTGATCAACTTAGAAATACAAGAAAGAAACAGAACAAGTCTCACACACAACATATTGGATTCTCCACTATAGGTCAACAGTGTGGACAGTTATTGTGTACACTACCATATTCAGCCTTTGGAAATCATGGGATGTATGGATTTATTGTACAGGGAACAAATGTAAATTCATTATTCATAATTTTGCTACAATATATGATAAAGGAGTGATAATGGTTTACACTATCAAATTTTTATAAGTAGCTTGTCAGATCAGAAAGCTGATTATATTTGGAATCTTGCAATATCTCAACTTTTTGTCAGTCTGGTACAAGCCGGTGTTCATTTATTACTCACAAGTATGCTGTCACTCTGAATAGATATATGATATTGTTACTGGATGTAACAATATCATTTATCTCGATCTTGTGAACTAGAGACAGCATCTTTAGATGGATTTGAACTTAACTTTATACATGGTTAGCTCTTGGTATTATCAAGAAGACCATCAGGGATAAATGGTCAGGGTCACTGTGAACATAGAAATTTGTGAACAGATTACAGACAGCATCCTTAACCATTTTAGTTCTTTTGATTTTTAAAGTCATAGCTGTAAGATCAGTTTCACTGTATACCATGGTTTATTTAACTTGTAAACACACTAGAGACAACATATATCAAAAGATTTAAAGCAAACTTGGTCACTGGTTAGCCTTTATCAAGACCTACAAGTCTTTGATTTCAAGGTCAGAGATCAAAGGGATGGTTTGACATGGAACATTTTACTGCAAACTTTTCAGAGATAAAACATCCGCAGTAGAATACCGAAGGAACAAAGGAGTGAAATTTACAAAAATCTAAGTCCAAATACAAGTCCAAAACGAGAACACAGAAAACAATGACGTTCAACACAGAAAACAATGACGTTAGACAGATACAAAGCGCAGAAACAGAAATTACAACATTCAAAAACAAGGCACTCACAGTGTGAACTCCAGTGAAACTTATAGAGATAAGTGACGTTTTATTCTGGGCATAGCAAATTTGCTCTTGTTGCCATGAATCCCTTATGAAACTTAGAATTTCTTTTTGCTACCATATTTGAGCTTGATCTTAATGTATATGATTAAAGGGCAAAAAGAGACAACAGGCCAGGCAATTTAGGTAATAGAAAATGCAATTTTACTGGGTCTAGAAGAATAGCATGTTAAGCTGTGTCAACCTCTACAGTCATATCATGATTATTAAAGATATAATCCAAAGTGATTATGACAGAAAAACAAAAAATTGTCTTTAGATGGTCACTTCCAAAAAAGATATCTGGCAGGTTAATACCTTATCCAAGATGGCCTTGAGTGAGGAATATAGTTAAGCATTAGACCCCATTGAAAGCATATTCAAAAAGTATAATTTCAACCAAACTTAGTCACAATGGTCCTTTGATTGTCCCTTCCATATAAGATATCAAGCAGGTATGTATAGTCCATTTGGTGGATATAAAAATAGGGAAAAATTAATTAAAAATCAAAGATAAACTAAAGACATGTTTAGTGAAACTTTTCTTAATAAAATAGTCACTACATAACTGAAAAACATATTTATGGTATTTTCCACTCAAAATAAAGATTTTGTCCATTACTTGCAATAGTATTTTTTCAAGACCACAAATATGGGAGTGTGCCATAGAACTAAACAGCCTGGCCTGACCTTAACTGGCTATTGTTATACAAATTCTTTCACATGGCACTTATATACATGTGTGAAGAATTTAACTATAGACCTAGCATTTGCATGTAAAGATAAACATACTCAACATTTGATTGTTGTTTTCATAACAAACAAAAGCCATTGGTCAATTGGAATCTAAATTTGGCAATGCTACTTTGTTTTTATCAAATAAAGTTTACTGAGAAGAAATTTGCAGTACAATTTATAATTAAATTTAATAACAATTATACAAATATATTTTTTCTTGAAAATATATATTAACAGGTATTTTATAAGATTTTTCTTATAACATTTATCTTAATGTTTTTATTTATTTATATAATCAAATATGCATAAACAAATTGTCATGATTCTGTTGCTTCATGTGATTTGACTAAGGTACATGTATTTAAAAGTTTACATGTACTTTAATATCCCCTTTAGTGTACAATACATTGTGACATTCTGATATTTTTTTCATCATGGTATTGATTTTTACCTGAACAGGTAACGTACAGAAGATATACACATGACTTCCAAATTTGGTAAATAAAGTTTTACCTACATGCTACTAGTGGTCAGCTGACTTGTTGTTTGTAAACACAAAGCACATGTTGGCTGTTGAAATAGATTTTGTTACTCCCAATATGGTAACACAGAAAACAGACATCATTTTACCCTTAAGTGAAATGGACAACTTTTTTATTTGGAGAGAAATCTACATGTAAAATTCACTCCTAATATGTATGAATTAGCCCTTTAAATAGATCTAATTTAAAATAAGGTATATTAATGACAAAATTTTTAATTATTTTTTTTCCCTATTTTTATAGTCATCAAATGGACTATACCTGATCTAAGATTCAAGTTTCTCAGAAATTACTAGTCAATTAAGAACCAAACTTAGTCACAATGGTTGAGATGGATGGTGCTTTCCATGAGTTCACTACCCTTTCCCTGTGGCTGCCAGCACGGAACATAATTCAACATTGGATCTAATTAAAAATCTAATTAAATACATTTACAGATCTTCTCCTCAGAAACTGCTAATCCACTTGGAACCAAACTTTGTCACAATTCTCCATAGATGGTCCCTTCCAAAAAGGTATCTGGCAGGTCTTTACCTTATCCAAGATGGCTGCCATTAGGGTACATAGCTTAATATCAGACCCTATGGAATGAACATCCAAAGATTTTTTTCTCAGAAAGTAATAGTCGATTAGAACCAAACTTAGTCACAATGGTCCAAAGATGGTCCCTTCCAAATGAGGGTACCTAATCAAGATGGCCAGCAACTGGTATAGAAAATACCTTCAAAGAACATCTCAAAAACTATTAGTCCAAGTAGGATCAAACTTAGTCACAATGATTGTTAGATTGTTCCTTCCAAAAAACCAGCATCCAGCAGGGTCCATACCTTATCCAAGATGGCTAACAGAAGGCAATCTAGTTTAAAATTGGACCCTATGGAAATTATATTCAAACATCTTCTCATAAACTACTTTTTCAAGTAGACCCAAACTTAGTCACCTTGGTCCTTAAATGGTCACTTCCAAAAATGTTCCTGTCTGTTCCTGGCTGCCATCAGAGAACATATTTTACCATTGAACCATATGGAAAACACATTCAAAGATCTTCTAAGAAACTAATCATCTAGATAGAACTACACTTAGTCACTATGGCCCCTCCAAAAAAGGTTCTGGTATGTCTGTACTTAAGATGGCCACCTGTGAGGAATGTAGACTAACATTGGACCTTGTTCTGGAAAACCACAAATCCATTTAGCACCAAACTTTATTACATGTTTTCAAAATTTGTGTTCAGCAGGTCTGCATCCAATCCAAGGTACACTCAGTCCTCAAAAGTATTTCTACAAGTGAAATTTACCTGTGTATTTCTTGTTAAAACAGTGTCTGTTTAAAAAATTCCTTAGCATTCAATTCTGGGCTGATTTTCATAAAATTTGCACTGATAAAAAATGAGCTTGACATGCAGTTTCTTTCAGTAATTGGCCGGGTTGCACGGAGTGCAAATCCGGGTAATAGTATGGTGAATGTCGGGCAGGCGGGCGGATTTGGGCAGGCGGGCAGGGAAAATGGGATACTGATTTTGTGAAATCAACTCCTCCTACAGTTTTCAATCTACATTTTTGAAACTTCACAAAATGTTTCTATATATATTGTAGATGTGCACTTTCTTTTTTGAATTATTTTGAAAATATTTTCCTGTTTTTACAGACTTTGGAACTTAGTAATTTTTTAGCGACATTTTCAACAAAGGGTACCTATTTTGTGAAATCAACTCCTCCTACAGTTTTCAGCCTACATTTTTGAAACTTCACAAAGTTTTTCTGCATATATTGTAGATGTGCACCTCCCTTTTTAGCTCGCCTGGTTATGCCAGGGTGAGTTTCTGCCATCACTTTGCGTCCGTCGTCCGGCGTCCAGCATCCGTCATCCGTCCGTCGTGAACTTTTCATTCAAAGATCTTCTCCTCTGAAACTACTGGGCCAATTGGAACCAAACTTGGTCACAATGGTCCTTAGATGGTCCCTTCCAAAAAAGGTATCCGACAGTTCCGTACCTCATCCAAGATGGCCGCCAGCGGGGAACATAGTTTAAACATTGGACCCTATGGAAAAGACATTCAAGATCTTCTTCTCAGAAACTACCAGTCCAATTATAACCAAACTTAGACACAATGGTCCTTAGATGGTCCCTTCCAAAAAAGGTATCTGACAGACCCGTACCTAATCCAAGATGGCCGCCAGTGGGGAACATAGTTTTAACATTGGACCCTATGGGAAAGATATTCAAAAATCTTCTTCTCAGAAACTACCAGTCCAATATCAAACCTAGTCACAATGGTCCTTAGATGGTCCCTTCCAAAAAAGGTATCCGGCAAGTCCGTACCTAATCCAAGATGGCCGCAAGCAGGAACATAGTTTTAACATTGGACCCTATGGGAAAGACATTCAAAGATCTTCTTCTCAGAAACTACCAGTCCAATTATAACCAAACTTAGTAACGATGGTCCTTAGATGGTCTTTCCCAAAAAAGGTATCCGACAGGTCCGTTCCTATTCCAAGATGGCCGCCAGCGGGGAACATAGTTTTAACATTGGACCCTATGGGAAAGATATTCAAAGATCTTCTTCTCAGAAACTACCAGTCCAATTATAACCAAACTTAGTCACAATGGTCCTTAGATGGTCTTTCGCAAAAAAGGTATCCGACAGGTCTGTACCTAATCCAAGATGGCTGCCAGCGGGGAACATAGTTTTAACATTGGACCCTATGGGAAAGACATTCAAAGATCTTCTTCTCAGAAACTATCAGTCCAATTAAAACCAAACTTGGACACAATGGTCCTTAGATGGTCCCATCCAAAAAAGGTATCCGACAGGTCCGTACCTAATCCAAGATGGCCGCCAGCAGGGAACATAGTTTTAACATTGGACCTTATGGAAATTACATTCAAAGATCTTCTTCTCAGAAACTACCAGTTCAATTAAAACCAACTTAGACACAATGGTCCTTAGATAGTCCCTTCCAAAAAAGGTATCTGACAGGTCCGTACCTAATCCAAGATGGCCGCCAGCGGGTAACATAGTTTTAACATTGGACCCTATGGGAAAGATATTCAAATATCTTCTCAGAAACTACCAGTCCAATTATAACCACACTTAGACACAATGGTCCTTATATGGTCCCTTCCAAAAAAGGTATCTGACAGGTCCGTACCTAATCCAAGATGACCGCCAGTGGGGAACATAGTTTTAACATTGGACATATGGAAATTACATTCAAAGATCTTCCTCTCAGAAACTACCAGTCCAATTATAACCAAACTTAGTCACAATGGTCCTTAGATGGTCCCTTCTAAAAAAGAGTATCCAGCAAGTCCGTACCTGATCCAAGATGGCCGCCAGCGAGGAACATAGTTTTTACATTGGACCCTATAAAGACAGTCAAAGATCTTCTTCTCAGAAACTACCAGTCCAATTATAACCACACTTAGACACAATGGTCCTTATATGGTCCCTTCCAAAAAAGGTATCTGACAGGTCCGTACCTAATCCAAGATGGCCGCCAGTGGGGAACATAGTTTTAACATTGGACCTATGGAAATTACATTCAAAGATCTTCTTCTCAGAAACTACCAGTCCAATTATATCCAAACCTAGTCACAATGGTCCTTAGATGGTCCCTTCCAAAAAAGGTATCCGGCAAGTCCGTACCTAATCCAAGATGGCCGCAAGCGGGAACATAGTTTTAACATTGGACCCTATGGGAAAGACATTCAAAGATCTTCTTCTCAGAAACTACCAGTCCAATTATAACCAAACTTAGTCACGATGGTCCTTAGATGGTCTTTCCCAAAAAAGGTATCCGACAGGTCCGTACCTATTCCAAGATGGCCGCCAGCGGGGAACATAGTTTTAACATTGGACCCTATGGAAAATACATTCAAAGATCTTCTTTCAGAAACTACCAGTCCAATTAGAACCAAACTAAGCCACAATGGTCCTTAGGTGGTCCCATCCAAAAATTGTATCTGGCAGGTCCATACCTCATCCAAGATGGCCACCATCTGGAACATAGTTTTTACATTGGCCCTATTAATTTTAAGGGGAACCTCTGCCCAAATTTTTTAATTTTTATTTAAATTGTTGTCTTAATGTTTCAATTTCAGCATTATGTATTGCCTTGATTATAAGGGGAACCCCTGCCCAAGTTTTTTTACATTGGCCCTATTAATTTTAAGGGGAACCTCTGCCCAAATTTTTGAATTTTTATTTGAATTGTTGTCTGAATGTTTCAATTTCAGCATTATGTATTGCCTTGATTATAAGGGGAACCCCTGCCCAAATTTTGTTGAATGGTGTTCTGTTATGGGTTGTAATGGATGGTGGATCTTTCTGTTGCCATGGAAACCAAACAAGAATACTGTAATTTCAGAAAAAAAGTATTCTGCTAAATTTTATGTTTTGTTTTTCCTATTAGAAATGCCTTTTATCTATGTCAGCCATGGTCCAGGTGAGCGATACAGGCTCTTGAGAGCCTCTTGTTGAAATTATTTTGAAAATTTTTTTCCTGTTTTTACGGACTTTGAAACTTAGTCATTTTTTATTGACATTTTCAACAAAGGGTACCTATTTTGTGAAATCAACTCCTCCTACAGTTTTCAGCCTACATTTTTGAAACTTCATAAAGTGTTTCTATATATATTGTAGATGTGCACCTCTCTTTTTGGAATTATTTTGAAAATTTTTTCCTATTTTTAAGGACTTTGGAACTTAGTCATTTTTATTGACATTTTCAACAAAGGGTACCTATTTTGTGAAATCAACTCTTCCTACAGTTATCATCTCTTACTTTTGAAACTTCACAAAGTGTTTCTATATATATTTTAGATGTGCATCTCCTTTTTTGGAATTATTTTGAAATTTTTTTCATATTTTTCCAGTCCTTTTAACTTAGGTATTTTTTATCATTATTTTCAACATATTCTATACACAGACCCATTAGAGAACCTATAAAACAACACTTTATAGCTAGAAGCACCAAAATGCAACCTGGCCATTTGATTCTTTGACCCATTTTTTTTATATAATTTTATGATGCACGATTTTCAAACTGTCACGATTTAAACATAGACAGAAAATTTTGGTGTCAAAATTAACTTTATATCTATTGTAAAATGTTATAAAAATATTTTGATTCCTATATAAATTGTATCAATAAAGTAACTAATAGTCCTAAAATTTCATTTGTGGAAATACTTTTGAGTACTGAATGTAGCTACCAGTGGGTAACATAGTTTATCATGGACCCTATGAGAATGCCTTTCATATCTCTATGTTAGCAATGGTGCAGTTGAGAGATACAGGCTTTTGAGGGTCTTTTGTTTGCTAATTTTTGGAATTTTGTTTTAAATTTAAAGCAGTTTTTATTTTATTTGATTAAGAATAAAAGTAAAATTTACCCACTTGCCCTTTAGTTTTTCAAAAGGTTGGATTATAATCTAGGACTTTTTTTTTTGATAATGGCCTGTATTGAGTAGGTCTAGGCATTAATTACAACTGAAACAGTATACAGTTGTTTCGTGAGTCTGAGGGAAACAGCAAAAACCATTTTCCTGAAAGTGATGGAAATTACTTGTGAAATGTTTCCTTTGGCTAGAGGCTGAAGGCAACAGTTGGTAAGTCATTTCCATCATCTAGGGGCAATAGTTTTGCTATTTCCTGAAACAGGGCATGAAATAACTTAAATGGGAAAAATGAAAGGTAAAGAAATCTTTTTTTTTTGCCTTAAAAAATTTTCTACACATGTAAGAATTGAATGACATGGCACTGCGCAATTATTTTTCTCATGAAACAGTTCGTCCAGAAATCAGAAATAATACAATTCAATATATTTTTCAGGTTACTTTGACATTATTCAAACCAGAAGATGGCTATTATGAAAATTTTCGTACTGGATGTTTCCTCAGACCAGAAGCAGTTGTCACATTCAGTAGGAAATATAACATCCTGAGAAAAGAAGATCGGAGACATTTAGTGGAAACATTTTTAGATTTTGACAAGTTACTTCAGTTTATGTATACTAAAGAATAGGTCATGGCTAGCTCACTGGGTTGGACTTTTCAGTGTGAACTATTTTCATCAATCATGCATTTAAAACATGTCTCCTACTCTTAAATAAAACATGTCTCCTACTCTTAAATAAAACATGTCTCCTACTCTTAAACCACTGTGTCAAATGTTTGGAGGTAATCTATAAAGAGTCCCGATCTTGTTCAAATTCAAAGGCAAATATGGCAGGTATGATGGCACATTGAACCCTCAGTTAAATCAATATTTTTGTTTTCTCCAAAATTTTTTTTGCCACTTACAATGAAACTTAGTTTGAAGCCAGGAATGTTTTTTTTTTTTAAAGATTTCTACTAAAATTTCACATTTGTTGAAAATCAAAATCAGAATATGGTTGTCTTATAGGCCAATATTTAAAAAATCCCCTGAACCACTGTGCCAAATATTTCTGTACTTCATAACAATGATCATGATTATTTGGAGGCCTCTTACAAAGATTCTTTATTCTGATCCAATCTAGTAGTAAACCAGGAAACTATTGTGGCATTTGAAATAAAAAATGTATAGGTCATGTAGGTAGCTCAAAATTGTATGAGGAAAAAGCATGAAAACACATGTTTTACTATCTGGACAACTAATGTACTAAGATCAAATATCTCTTAATAGATTGTATAAAAAACAAAACCTTTTGGCACTGCACATCTCAATTGCTGTGAAAATGTTAAACAGCTTTTCTCTGGAGTACTGTCTGGTACATAAAACTGAGCTGATGCTAGCACAACCATGTGATAAATTAATAATAATTTGGTAACTTTTATAATGAGTGCATGATACGATCTATAGGGTCATACCAGTCTTGTTATATTACATACATCAAAATTAAAACAATAATGAGACAGTATAGGTTTTACATTCAATATTGTCTAGTTGTAGTATGTCTGTGTAATAATTTTTTGCCAAATAAAATCTAGTCAACACTTGTGGCATAACAGATGGGGCTATACAATGACAGGATTTCAATGACATTGCTTTGGCAAATCTTACATGCATGGAACAGTTGAACCGTTTAAAATTCCAGAAAATTGTTTTACATGTTGTGTATGAAAAAATGTAACTATAACTTAATACATTTGTAATTCAAAATAATGTTTGTTGATAACAAGAGATATGTGGACATTCACTTATTTCAACAGAGCTAACATGCAGTTACACTCTACAGGTACCAGAACATTGTTTTCCGCCTTTAAACTCAAAAGAGCTTTTTGCCTTGATAGTCTTGTATTTTGTTAGTCCCCTACCGGTTTCGCTGAAGGAGACTTCAGGTTTGCACTCCATCAGTTGTCGGTCTGTCAGTCGTCAGTCCATCAGTCTCAGTTTTCCGGACTTTTTTCCCATACTATGAGAGAGATTTATCTAATATTTGCTATGTGAGTCTACCACTATGAGTTACAGATCAAATTTTAGTTTGGTTCTGGTTCATTGATTTGGGATGGAGTTATGGCCCTTTGACTTAGAAAATTTCAGTAAAATATAGGTTTTCTGGACTTTTTAGCTCCCCTGGCTATAGCAAGGGTGAGCTTTTGCCATCACTTTTCGGCCGTTGTCCGTCCGGCGTAATTTTTTCATTCAAAGATCTTCTTCTTTGAAACTACTGGGCCAATTCAAACCAAACTTTGCCACAATAGTTCTTAGATGGTCCCCTGCAAAAAAGTTGTTTTTCAGATCCGCGCTATATCCAAGATGGCTGCCAGCGGGGATCATAGTTTTAATATTGGACCCTATGGGAAAATACTTTCAAAGATCTTCTCCTCTGAAACTACTGGTCCAATTAAAACCAAACTTGGCCACAATAGTCCTTAGATGGTCCCCTGCAAAAAAGTTGTTTTTCAGATCTGCGCTATATCCAAGATGGCTGCCAGCGGGGATCATAGTTTTAACATTGGACCCTATGGTAAAATACATTCAGAGATCTTCTCTGAAAGTGCCGAGCCAATTGGAATGGAACTTGGCCACAATAGCCCTTGGATGGTCCCTTCAAAACAGTTGTTTTTTACATCCAGGCTATATCCAAGATGGCCGCCAGCATTGATCATAGTTTTACCATTGAACCCTAAGGGAAAACACAACCAAAGATCTTCTCCTCTGAAACTACTGGGCCATTTGGAACCAAACTAGGCCAAAATAGTCTTTAGGTGGCCCGTTGCAAAAAAGTTGTTTTTCAGGCCTGTGCTTTATCCAAGAAGTCCGCCAGCAGGGAACATAGTTTTAACATTGGACCCTATGGGAAAACACATTCAAAGATCTTCTCTGAAACTTTTCAGCCAATTGGAACCAAACTTGGCCACAATAGTTCTTAGATGGTCCCCTGCAAAACAGTTGTTTTTCAGATCCCTGCTATATCCAAGATGGCCGCCAGCGGGGATCATAGTTTTAACATTAGACCCTATGGGAAATGCATTTAGAGATCTTCTTCTCTGAAACTACCGAGCCAATTGAAACCAAATTTGGTCACAATAGTCCTTAGATGGTGCCCTGCAAAAAACATGTTTTTCAGATCAGTGCTATATCCAAGATGGCTGCCAGCAGGGATCATAGTTTTAACATTGGACACTATGGGAAAACACATTCAAAGATCTTCTCCTCTGAAACTACTAGGGCAATTGAAACCAACATTTGCCAAAATATTCCTTAGATGTTCCCCTGCTAACAAGTTGTTCTTCAGATCCGTGCTATATCCAAGATGGCTGCCAGCGAGATCATAGTTTTAACATTTGACCCTATGGTAAAATACATTCAGAGGTCTTCTTCTCTGAAACTGCCGAGCCAATTGGAATGGAACCTAGCCACAATAGTTCTTGGATGATCCCCTGCAAAAAAGTTGTTTTTCAGATCCGGGCTATATCCAAGATGGCTGCTAGCGGGGATCATAGTTTGAACATTGAACCCTATGGGAAAACACAACCAAAGATCTTCTCCTCTGAAACTACTGAGCCAATTGGAACCAAACATGGCCGAAATAGTCTTAAGGTGGACCCTTGCAAAAAATGTTGTTTTTCAGGTCTATGCTTTATCCAAGATGTGCGCTAGCAGGGAACATACATTTGTAGTTTTAACATTGGACACTATGGGAAAACAGATTCAAACATCTTCTCTGAAACTTTTCAGCCAATTGGAACCAAACTTGGCCACAATAGTTCTTAGATGGTCCCCTGCAAAAAAATTGTTTTTCAGATCATCACTATATCCAAGATGGCCACCAGCGGGATCATAATTTTAACATTGGACCCTATGGGAAAATACTTTCAAAGATCTTCTCTGAAACTACTGGGCCAATTAAAACCAAACTTGGCCCAAATAGTCCTAAGATGGTCCACTGCAAAAAAGTTTCACATCCGCGCTATATCCAAGATGGCTGCTAGCGGTAATCATAGTTTTAACATTGGACCCTATGGGAAAACACATTCAAAGATCTTCTCCTCTGAAACTACTAGGCCAATTGAAACCAGACTTGACCGCAATAGTCCTTAGATGGTCCTCTACAATTAAAGTTGTTTTTCAGATCAGCACTATATCCAAGATGGCCGCCAGTGGGGATCATAGTTTTAACATTGGACCCTAGGGGAAAATACTTTCAAAGATCTTCTCCTCTATAACTATTTGGCCAAATAAAACCAAACTTGGCCAAAATTGTCCCTAGATGGTCCCCTGCAAAAAAGTTGTTTTTCAGATCC
>MJUU01035302.1:574-14538 GCA_002080025.1 Modiolus philippinarum
AAAAAAAATGTAAATCTGTTAATATATTGTTGTTTATAAATACAAAATGAATCGAGAAACCAAATCCGAAATGGATACCAACCAGAATACAAAACTGAAAAATCTGAAGTTCAGAATGGAAGGTATTCTAGACACTAAAATGCGTTAACAAAGTATCACATAAAAAAGGAACAAAAAAAAATGGTGTATATGACAAAACATATCAAGCGAAAACTTATAATTAGGTTCAAATAACTCTGGTAAATACAAACAGCACTAAAATTATATCACGACATATACAACATGACTTATTTATGAAAACTGGAACATGAAGGATGAGGTTAGGGCTATGGTACAGGTAAATAATTAATAAGGGTTCAGTTTATGTAGTATTCAGCAACAAATTAAGGTTAAGCTAATGCTACTAAGGTTATAGAGATAGTTTTATGGAAACAGTACTTTGGGGTAGAGTTCCAACAGGTTATAGTACCATCAGGTTACAGATAAGCTATTTAGAAAAGATGTAGATCTATCATTCAGTAAGTCACCATTCCTGAAACAAAAAGTGGATTGAAGGTGTACGGACCAATTAAATTGCAGGGAATTCAACCAATCAGAAGCCGTCTTACAAAAATAAACATCCAATCACAACCATCGAGACAAATGGCTTGCACTATATAAAGGCGCGATCGAACGACCTCTTCAGTCGCCAGACTAATATTTTGCAGCAAGTTAAAAAGAAAAATGGACAAAATTCACTTACAATTATTGTTTGCATCCCGTCAACGCCGAGGTTTACGCCATCTTGGTGAAGGCTAAAAATTTCCAAAAGCATTATGAAGGCCTTGAAAAATGGAAACAAAGACTAGTTGATGCATTCTACGCTGGCAATTGTAAATAAAATGGATAATTCATTATTGAAACAAATCACCTCCGAAAATGAATAAAAGAACATACAACTAAAAATTTTGTCAGTTGATTCCCAACTCTCGAACGTATCGGACAAAATGTCGTGCATCTACGTCGTTACTCCAACCGGAATGAAGAAATATGTGAAAGAAAAAGAAGAGCCGAAACCTGGATATCGACGGAAAATCCTGCCAGATTTACCTTTCATCCAGACTAACAGAATGCATCTAAAACCCAAGAAAAAGAAATGTTCCAAATGTCAACAAGTAAAGAAACGCTCAGAATTTGACAGTAAGAGGTGGATTTGTAAATTGTGTACCGATTTTTATACCGAATGGGCCAAACTGAACAAACAGGTGAAGAAAGACCGCAAAAAATTACAAGAAGAGTATACTGCCAAGAAAGTCAACACCACAACGAATGAGACAAAGCCCCAATGAAAATCAAAAAAGGGAAAAAATGAGATAAAAAGAATAAAAAGGAATAAAAGAAGAAAAAGAAAAAGATAAAAAAAGAAGGAAGAGGGTAATGCAGCCTATAACTATACGGTTATAGCCAGTCACGAGCCTGGAGAAATGCAGAGTGACCCTTGTAAATATTTTACAACAAATGATCTCAAATACTACAAAAATAAAGTTAAGGTAAAAGGTTAAGAAACTGGGTATACAACACCAATACAGCAGTTCAAGTCGGGTGCATGTGTTGGGAGTCTTGATAATTAGAAGAAAAAAAAAACAGTATCATATTCAAATATAAACAATAAATGAATATAAAATTGTCATTAGTTAGGTTAGAGGTTGTATTAAAGGGAAAGGATTATGAAATAATGTGGAAAAGGGGATAACTAATAAAATGGTGAAAAATAGAAGACTTTACTGGAGAAAACAGGAAAAAGAATTGGATGCAAATGGAAGTAATGATGAAATATAATAGGTTGAGGGGAAAAAGGCGCGAAATCTAGAAATATCAGGCGACAGTATAGATATTAGGCAGGTAAGGGGAAATAACTCTAAGAATTGGATGAAAAGGGGAAATAATTAGGAAATGAAATAGGAAAGAATAATAAAAAACCAATAGCAGACAACATTATTATAGAAATTTGGTAGGGAAGAGGAAATCACTTTAAGAATTGAATGAAAAAGGGGCTAATTATGTAATATAATAGGAAACAAATGTCAATAGCAGACGACACTATAGGAATTTGGCGGGGAAAAGGGAAATACCTCTAAGGATTGGATGAAAAGGAAAGATAATTATAAAATAAAGAGAAAATAATAAAATAACACATACAAAAGGTTACACAAGAGGACTTTAGTCTAAACATTGGATGAGAAGGGAGAAATTAAAAAGAACAATTCTGCAAAAAAGGTGAAATGCTATCACAACAGATAAAAAAGCGCGGGAAATAAGTAGCAAGAGTTATGTCCCTTTGACGAACGCAGCCGTGATACAAGACACCCACAAATAAACAATTCATAATTATCTCCCTTTGACGAACGTGGACCTGATAGAAGACACCCAAAAAACATGGTATTCCCAAGAGTTAAGTCCCTTTGACGAACGCGGACCTGATAGAAGACACCTACAGAAATACAATGGTAACTGCTGAATGACCACGCCCGGATATTAGGTGAAAGATTGCAGAACAACATTGAAAAGGGGTTGAAAAGGTATAACAACATTTAAAAAAGGGTGGGATTATGGAGAAATTACTAAAAATTGGATGAAAAGGGAAGAAAATATAAAGAATACCATTGAAAAGGGGTGTAATACAATAGAAAAGGGTGGGATTATGGAGAAATTACTAAAAAATATGAAGAACATTGTTACAACATACAAAAAGGGGGAATAATGAAAGAAAACACCCGACTTCCGGTTTATATATGGGGCTACGCCCACTTCCGGTCATGCATGTACACTGTAGTAAGGTCATACAACACCCCTGCGGGGTCTTGCCCTGTTCCAACACGTCATTTCCGGTCAATAGGCCCGACTAGGGCTTCAAATAGGGCCACTTCCGGTTGCGCATGCGCAGTAAAAACACGTCTACATCGGCCACGTGACTTCCGTTTCCGGTCACGTGACTTCCGTCACGTCATTTCCGATCTACGTCACTTCCGGTGACGTCAATTCCGGCACCACCACAGCACCACCACGCACCACCACGTCAAATACGCGGTGAACTGTGCCCATATACTACTATCAGATAGGGTCCAATCTTAAACCTAAGTTCAGCGCTGGCGGCCATGTTTCCGGCGGATCGAAAAATTTCGGCAATCTACATAAAGGATCTTCCATACATCATTCATGTAAAGTTTGGTTTAAATTGCTTAAGTAGCTTCAGAAACGATAGAACATAAAAAGTTTTTCCAATAGGGTCCTAGGTTAAACTATCCTCTGCGCTGGCGGCCATGTTTTTTTAGCGGATCAGAATATTGTCGGCAATCTATTTGCAGGACCTTCCATACATCATTCCTGTAAAGTTTGGTCCAATTTGCTTCAGTGGGTTCAGAGGAGATAGCAAATATATGCTTTTCCCAAAGGGTTCAATGTTAAACTATGTTTTGTGCTGACGGCCATGTTTTTTATGGGAACGGACAATTAATTGCAGTCTATGTGAAGGACCTTCCATACATCATTCCTGTAAAGTTTGGTTCAATTTGCTTTAGTAGCTTTAGAGGACATAGCAAATGTTAAACTATGTTCTGTGCTTGCGGCCATGTTTTTTGTGGCGGATCGAAAACATTTCCGCAATCTACATAAAGGACCTCAATACATCATTCCGGTAAATTTTGGTTCAGTTTACTTCAGTAGGTTCAGAGGAGATAGCAAATATATGCCTAAATATCCCATAGGGTCCAATCTTAAACCTGAGTTCAGCGCTGGCGGCCATGTTTTCGGCGGATCGAAAAATTTCGGCAATCTACATAAAGGACCTTCCATACATCATTCCTGTAAAGTTTGCTCCAATTTGCTTCAGTGGGTTCAGAGGAGATAGCATAATGCTTTTCCCAAAGGGTTCAATGTTAAACTATGTTTCGTGCTGACGGCCATGTTTTTTATGGGAACGGACAATTAATTGCAGTCTATGTGAAGGACCTTCCATACATTATTCCTGTAAAGTTTGGTTCAATTGGCTTTAGTAGCTTTAGAGGAGATAGCAAATATATGCTTTTCCCGCAAGGTCCAATTTTAAACTATGTTCTGTGCTTGCAGCCATGTTTTTTTTAGGCGGATCGAAAACATTTCGGCAATCTACATTAAGGACCTCCATACATCATTCCGGTAAAGTTTTGTCCAATTTGCTTCAGTGGGTTCAGAGGATATAGCAAATATATGGTTTTCCCGAAGGGTTCAATGTTAAACTATGTTTCGTGCTGACGGCCATGTTTTTTATGGGAACGGACAATTAATTGCAGTCTATGTGAAGGACCTTCATTCCTGTAAAGTTTGGTTCAATTTGCTTTAGTAGCTTTACAGGAGATAGCAAATATATGCTTTTCCCACAAGGTCCAATGTTAAACTATGTTCTGTGCTTGCGGCCATGTTTTTTGTGGCGGATCGAAAACATTTCGGCAATCTACATAAAGGACCTCCATACATCATTCCGGTAAATTTTGGTTCAGTTTACTTCAGTAGGTTCAGAGGAGATAGCAAATATATGCCTAAATATTCCATATCCCATAGAGTCCAATCTTAAACCTAAGTTCAGCGCTGGCGGCCATGTTTTCGGCGGATCGGAAAAATTTCGGCAATCTACATAAAGGACCTTCCATACATCATTCATGTAAAGTTTGGTTTAATTTGCTTAAGTAGCTTCAGAAACGATAGAACATTAAATGGTTTTCCAATAGGGTCCTAGGTTAAACTATCTTCTGCGCTGGCGGCCATGTTTTTTTAGCGGATCAGAATATTGTCGGCAATCTATTTAAAGAACCTTCCATACATCATTCCTGTTTGGTCCAATTGCTTCAGTGGGTTCAGAGGAGGTTTTCCCAAAGAATGTTAAACTATGTTTCGTGCTGACGGCCATGTTTTTTATGGGAACGGACAATTAATTGCAGTCTATGTGAAGGACCTCCCATACATCATTCCTGTAAACATGGTAAAGTTTGGTTCAATTTACTGTAGTAGCTTTAGAGGAGATGACAAATATATGCTTTCCCATAGGGTCCAATGTTAAAATTTGTTCTGCACTAGCGGCCATGTTTTTTAGTCGATCAGAAAATTTTCGGCAATCTACAGAGATGACTTTCCATACATCTTTCCTGAAAAGTTTGGTTCAATTTGCTTCAGTAGCTTCAGAAACGATAGAACATCAAATGTTTTTCCCATAGGGTCCTAGGTTAAACTATCTTCTGCGCTGGCGGCCATGTTTCTTTAGCGGATCAGAATATTGTCGGCAATCTATTTGAAGGACCTTCCATAGATCATTCCTGTAAAGTTTGGTCCAATTTGCTTCAGTGGGTTCAGAGGAGATAGCAAATATATGCTTTTCCCAAAGGGTTCAATGTTAAACTATGTTTCGTGCTGACGGCCATGTTTTTTATGGGAACGGACAATTAATTGCTGTCCATGTGAAGGACCTTCCATACATCATTCCTGTAAACATGGTAAAGTTTGGTTCAATTAGCTTTAGTAGCTTTAGAGGAGATAGCAAATATATGCTTCCCCATAGGGTCCCATGTTAAACTATGTTCTGCGCTGGCGGCAATGTTTTAGCGGAACAGAAAAAAATTTCGGCAATCTACATAAAGAACCTTCCATACATCATTCCTATAAAGTTTTGTTCAAGTTGCTTCTGTAGCTTCAGAGGAGTTAGCCAACAACCCTTTTTTCCATAGGAGCCAATGCTAAACTATGCCCTGCACTGGCGGCCATGTTTTTTGGCGGATCGGACAAATATCGGGAAATTAAGAAAAGGACCTTCCATATATATCATTCCTGTAAAGTTTGGTTCGAATTGAACCAGTGGTTTCTGAGGAGATAGTCAAAATGTAAAAAGTTTACGGACTGGCGACGGACACTAAGTGATGGCAAAAGCCTATGCGCATTTGAACAACTTATGTCTCTTCAGTGCAGATCAAATAAAAACAATTGGAAATCCGTCAACCAAATAATGTGGAAAAGCTGATATAGAACAAAATACAAGTACCAGCTGCTTAGTTCTTAAATACACTCAATATTTCCGATGAGGGAAACCGTTCGATAACATGTCAAATTCGTTGTTTTTCTATGAAAACGTTCAAAGGTGGTTTTTGCATTACGTCAGAATTGTACATACATGTACTTGGATCTCATATTTCAAATGATTGGGGAAAATCTTGATGTGCAGCTTAGAAATTCTTTGAAATTGTGGGCCAAATCAGCACCTTGTTGCACCTTTTCCTTTATAAACAAAAAGCTACAGCCACCAACCGAAAAAAATACCTTACTCAATAACAGCAAAAAATCTACATGGTTCTGCCAATCATGTGTTTACACTTTCTATCCACTTTTGCCGATTTGGTGTTACTTTTAGGTCCATTTGTTAAATTGGGAACCGTCCGCTAAATGACATGTTTCGATTTTCCAATGTTTATCTGTGATGAAGAGACATAAGGGACCGACCATTTAACTTTAAGGGGAGGGGCTATGTTTTTTTTTTTTTTTTTTTTTTTTTNAAATATTTTGGAGCTGATTTTATGTGAAAAAAATATTTTGGCTGCCAAAATGATGAAAAAAAAATTCTGAAGGAGGCTTTCTGCGCCAAAACATAATGTTAATTTTGAAGAAAAAATATTTTGTTGATACACGTGAAAAAAAAATTCGTGCAAAGCGCCAAAAAAAATTTCTCTCCTGAAAAAAACATAACCCCCCTTCAGGTTAAATGGTCGGTCCCTAAGCTGTCGAAAGCTCCATTTTCAGTACTGACATCTTCAGCAGTATGTTGCGGTTTCCATGTGTGCATTTTTTTTCATTGGTTTTTTATTGCGTTTGTTTGTTTGCTTGTTTGTTTTTGTATTATTTGTTTTGTTTTGTATCAGTTTTTGTTTGTTTGTTTGGTTTTTTTTGTTTGTTTTAGTTCTTGTTTTTGTTGCATTTATTTTTTTGGTTTTGTTTTTCATTTTAGTATATACCCAGCTTCGTCACATTTGTTCATTCTATTTTTTAATACATTTCTGGCATTCATGCCACCATGGATGTAGCATTACTCTATAACTTCAAGTTAACTCTATTTACTATTCTGAAGACATCATGTTGATTTCACGTTGTAAATAAACAATAAAGCTGTGTCATATAAAAAATTATAATTTCAAAATAAAATTTCCACGGGTTGACGTATTACGCTGGAAAAAAAAGAATCGAAAAAAGTCTAAAGAAGTACGTAACTCTGTTTATCCAGGAAGACATCAAATACTTTGTTCATCATTGTTCATAAAAACTTTGAATTATGACAAAATTATATTTCCTTTTCATTAATTTGAAAAATAATATTTTGCACTAGACTAGTTCATGTAGTAACTAAAATTTTGTTTTCAAGATGTAAATTGCAATTGATAATTTTTATAACTTCCGAACCTTTTCCTCAAATTCCTTTCCGAAATAAATGTTATTTTCAAACTATTGCAGACCAATTTCACATGTTGTCTGCAACAGAGTTTTTGTTCACTTCTCGGTTTTATTGTTGGAAAATGAAAGCGACATCTCTGTCATTTGCAACCAATAATCGGTTTGTAGATCTGTCGTAGTGTAGTACCTGTGGATTATCCAGTCCATCCTCTTTCCCGAGTAACTGTCGTCCATGTTGTCCGTCAGAAGAGATCACAACAACATTACAGGATGAACAACTAACGACATAAACGTTTCCGTCATTGTCTACAGTTATACCGACAGGATACTTCAGAATACTTTCATCTTTGTATTGCCATTGTATGTTACCATGGAGATCACAACATGTCACGGTATGTGTGTCACGATTCGCGTAGTAAAGTTTATCTCTGTATGTAGCAACATATGAAAATAGTGACATTTGTCCGACTAAAACATCACTTTCAGACTCATCGTTCAGATTGATCATACGTAGACCTTTGTCTCCGTCACAGTAAATCAGTGTATTATTTCTGTACACGATACCAAAACAGGCTGACTTTACTGAAATAGTTTTCTTGATTTGTCCACTTCCCATGTCTATTATCCTGATACTATAAACAGATGTAACAGCAATAGTGTTAGTATCCTCTATATAGGTTATATCCCATGTCCATGACGACAGTTTATCTGTAACAAAGTCTTGTGTTCCGTCTTTATTGATTGATCTGACACGGCGTTGATTACCACAAGAAAACACCATTCTATCGTCAGGTAACAATACACATCCTGTTGTGTACTTTACGTGAGTATTTATCTTCTGCTGCAGCTTCAGTGTAATATTTTCAATGGACCTGGATGGTGTGACGGGGGCCATTATCTGTGCTTGTTTGTTCTTTCTTCTAGAAATAGTTATTTCACATGGCTGGTTCTTAACGATTATTTTACCGAGAGTTGGAACTTTTGTTGGAAATTGTTGAACTATGTTGTCGATTTCACATGATAAAGTTGTATTTTTCATGGCGTCCGTGTCAATAAGTTTCTGTATTGATTTATCGATGACGGCAACGTCACGTTCTATTTTATTAATAGCGACAAAAGTTTGTAGATCTGTTGCGAACTGTTTCAGGTTTGACATTGTTGTTTGGAAGCCATTAAGTTGTTTTTCTTGTTCGATCAGAGATGTCAAAACTTCCGTGGTTTGTTTTTGTACATTTGACTCTAAATCAGTTAATTCTTTTATAAGTGTTTCTCGAACCTGATCAAAATATTTATTTATTTTTGTTCTTATAGCTAGAATTTCCTTTTCCACATTTTGCCTTTGTTGTTGAACTGATGATAAATGGTTCGTTCGGTTTGTCCGCATTTCGGCAATGGTTTCCAAAATTTCAATGACAAGATTTTCAGTTTCCTGAAACTTATTTGACTGTTTAATATTCTCAATAATTCTTTCTATTAGTGTTACGTCTTGGCATTTACTGTGTTTATCGAAGGCGCATAATCTGCAACACGGGCGGTCATGTTGTTTACAAAATAAAAGGAATTTCTCATTGTGTTCGTCACAATATTCCCTGATGTGTAGAATATTATCGGGTAAACTAAGGTATTCGGTGATTGATATTGTGTTATGTCTTCTTGATGCTTTTGACAAGCCGTGATGTTTTCTACACTCAATGCACAACCCCTCATCACATTCGGAACACCAGACAACCGCAGGGCTATTTACGTTCTGAAGTTCACAAATACTACAAACAGGAGAACTTGCCATTATACCCTGTAATTACAATAATATGGGCATAAAAAGATCTTAAAAATAAGTTCTATTAAAAACTTCATTGACAAAATTTTATGTTGTAAATAACGAAGTACCGATTTTTACATTTACATAAGTTACTGTGAATTACGGTTCAGTTTATTGCCATGAATGAATGAAATGCCCCAATGAAAATTAGACAATGTCTAATTGGGTTACCCTCTTTAATTTAAGATTTTATTATTATTATTATTATTATTATTGTTTCGACAATTATATTTATTAAAGTGAACTAACAAATACGACGGAATAGTAAATACAGAGTTTGATAAAAAAAAAAAACAACAACAAAAAAAAAACAAACAAACAAACAAACAAACAAAACAAAATCAAACAAAAAGAAGAACAAAAACAAAGAGAATTGTTCAGAGAACACTTTCATAGTCTTTCATATGTTCAAGTATATCACACAAATAGTTCTGGACTTTTTAGTCCCTTTCTCATGGTTGCTAAGGACTTTGTAAAAATAAGCTTGTAACTGAGGAAATTAATGTCAATTTCGATAGGCAATCATTGACGGATTTAGGGGGAAGGGTGGAGGTCCTGGCCCCCTTAGATTCGAAAATGTCTAAAATTCCTGGGGGGGTTCGGAAAATAGGAAGTATTATAGGTTGCCCCCCCCTAAGCAGAAAGTCTAGATCCGCCACTGGCAATATTATTGAATCTGAATTAACATTCATTTCGAGGTCAAAGGTCAAGGTTCTTTGCTATTTGTTACATCGACAAAATTAGCTGTACCCTATGCTAACTAAGTTTTATGAAGAAGGTCTCACATCTCGAGTTGACATCGACCTAGAAAAAGATACCTTCGACATAAACAAGTACAAATAGTAAAAAATCAAAACGTCTTGACCATGACCCGAAAGTTCGTGGTACTCAAATGACGATATATTTGCACGTCCTACGTTTTGGTCGAAACATGGCAAGAAAAACATCGTCTTAGAATGGTAAATAGCGATTAAATTACGTCATAAAAAGCTTTCTTAAAATATGACCGTCAAAAAGAGTAAGTGATGGCTAGCAACTTCGAAAATGCTGTATTTACTCAATATAAATTCTTTGAATACTGAAGATCTTCCTGTGTGACACTTCTGTTGTCCATATATTCAACCCAGCAGTAAAGCAAATCATAATGGAATAATGTATCTCATTTAGAAACAAATAACTAATAGAAGAATACTATCATGCACCTGACATGATGATGCAGGTGTGAAACCACCAAAATATCACTACAATTTTCATGTTCCCTGCACAATATGTCTTGGGTTTATTGGCCTATTATCGTATATTACATAAAGGTACATATCTTCCTTTTTTTCTGTCTTAATTTCTACATAAAATGAAAACTGTAAAAGAACCCCAGGATGTGGCAGGAGGGCACGTACAAATACATACGATGACGGCAAATAATTGCATAGCGATAGTATGTTAGAAACCCCTTCTATTGGTTTAACTGTTTAAAATTACAAGTCTGTCATATTCTCAAGTCTTAATTTTACAATTAGTGTTCTATTAGAATCGCAACAGATCCCAAAAGTCGCTGTCAGATTTTATAATGTCATTATAAGCAGGGATAGCAAAGAGTAACCGGTTAATCGATTAATCGGTCGAATAGGCTGTAACCGGTTATCAAATTTGGTATTCGAGTACTCGGTGTCAAAAATTATTTCAGATGTTTACTGTTAAATTTACTTAAGAATTGAATACATTATTTTGAAGTTTCATTGGGGTATGAAAGTGTTGACCGAATCACATTTTTAATGAAGCGCGGTAGCGCTTCATGTTGAAAATGTGCGCCCGGTCAACACTTTCATAATCCATATGAAACCTCAAAATAATGCATTCAATTCTTATAATTACATTTCAAAACCAAATTATAAAAAAAGTTTATTAAAAGATAATGCATCATGTGAAATGGGATTCTATTTTTACTAATTCATCCGCCACGTGGTCATATGATCAAATGTGTCTCATGGGAATTGCAACTTGACATTAATATGCCACGTGAGCAATGTTAACCTATCAAATTGACGGAATTTAAATGAATATGGAAGAAATGTAATTATAATTAGATATTGGTATTTTTATTCTTTTCTTGATTGAATATAAATAAATTAAAAAAAAAACATTGATGTTTTTCTTGATTGAATACAAATTCAATACGGGACTTTCGAGATACGAACTCTCGTGTAATTGAAGGCGGAAACGATCGCCTAAGATACCAGTGTGAAGGAGTACTGGATTTCTAAACCTATTGAAATAAATATATACCTCATAAAAACAAAGTATTTATGAAATTGAAGTGCATTCATCATTTTTCCTATATGACAATTCTTTAACTAAATTTTAATTGACCAAAAACCATTAACTTGAAGCGCTACAAATCGATTAAATATTAATCACCCTTAGCTCAACAGTGCTCATTACTTAGCGATTCCAACTCAAGGTATAGACGAAATTCCATTTTCAGATTTTTGGGTAATTGTTGACATCTTACCAAGAATCTACTGGAAACTGGTACCTGACGTCAGTTGAGCGTAATATTGAAATTCTCCTATTTATTTTCTTGACCTAAAATAAATTGGTTGGAAATGACCCGCCTGGGATAAAATGTTGATTTATGGCATGTTCGGCTTTTTTCATATCATTAATACCTTTCATATGTTGATAGAAGAATTTATTTCCCTTGTCTCCATACAGCGGGACGCCATTTTTACCCCGTTTGACCTCTTTGAACGTTCCGGAATTGGACTTTTGGAAGAACGTTTATTGATATCATTGATTTTTTCTTATAAAACACAAAAAAAATTCCGGAGTGAACACGACTCAAAAATCCCCTATTGAAAAATTGTTTACATAAAGGTTAGGTACGTAGGTAGTTTAGTAGGAGATCTGGATAATGGGGGTGTACCCTAAGACTCCAATAAGCTAAATTCCAAAAATGGCTAGAAAAGGCAAAAAAAAAAAAAAAAATTAAAGAAAAACAAAATGTATGTTCCATATCTACAATATATACTGAAGCATTCCTACAAGTTTGGTTGTTAATATGAAAAAGAAAATGGGGTAAATGTCATGTTGTACGAAGCGATTTAGGAGGAGTTTCGAATAATGCTAAAAATTTTTGGAGCCACACATACAGACGGGCAGACAGACATGGACGAAAGAACGATGGAAAGTGATTCAAATGTGTCGATCCTGCACTAAGTGCAGGCGACAAAAAAAGTATTTAAATTAGAAATAATGTCCATAACTATGGAAGGGGAATTCCGCCAAAATTCAAAGCTTGTTAAATGTACTTTCTTGATTTGTGAACCGTGTTTTCCTCATTTGTAAAAAGTTTTATTGTGTAATATTTTAATTGTACAAATGTATTTTCGTAGCTTGTAGCTGATATTTTCTGTTTCCGTAAACGTTTATCTCGTTTTTTTTATTTCGAGGAAATGTTATCTTCTTTATTCTTGTTGATTGTTTACATTGAAAAGTGTATCCGTACGCACAAACGCGTCGGTTAACTTGACAGTTTAGAAATCAACAAAGTTACAAATGTACAAACTACAAACTACAAATTAACATTTCTAGATATGATGACGCTGTGATAGTACATTCCAATCAATATCACCTCAGTGAACACAAAGATGAAAAACTGAATTTTGTTATTTAGAAGAAGAAATAAATAAAATATAACATTACCATATGGGAGAAGGGGGAGTGTACTCAATTTAAAAGTATTCACTTAGAAAAGAAAACGGACATTTTGAAAGTTGTCGGTTTTGAAGTAATCTAATATGAAGGGGCGAACTAGGTAAATGGAGATCGGGAGAAAGGATGGGAGAAAGAAGAGAGGGGACGGCAGAAAGAGGAGAGGGACAAGAGAAAGGAAAAAGGGCCAACAAAGAGAGAAAGGAAATGAGAGAGAGACAGCGCGAAAGGGGAAGGGAGAAAGGAGAGAGAGGGAAGAGAGAAAGGAGAGAGGACGGGAGAAAGGAGAAATACGCCCACTCATATGCCCCTCTAATATTAAGTTTAAGCAATATGAGCTGTATTTTTTTCCATTTTTTAGTTCCAGAAGAACTCATCATTTTAAGTTAATATGAGGAAGGCTCAGCCTTGAATGCCAGCGAAGAAATTCCATACTCTTACCCGGCTCCACTATTCATGCTAGTTTATGATTACTGTGGACGACAAGCCTATCGATTTCAACTTTCCAATGTTGAACCACAGGGCTAGGCTCGTTAAATGTTAAAATAATTCTATAAATACAGCGTTGTTTAAACATTTCACTTTAACTAATATCAAGTGTTTATCACCTGGGAATCGCATCCATTGTTTAACCTATAATAATGATTTCAACGATTCGCACTTGGCCGATAGTGTTTATATCTCTTGTAATTCGCACATCAATTTAGCAATTTTGTCAACAGACAATAGGACGTTACCGTCTCAAAATATATTATGTTGAACCAGACGTTTTACGATCGTTACCATGATTTGATAGATCACACCGGATCCAGTCTTCAAAAAAAGGGGAATTCAAATGAAGTTCCAGGTGGATTTTTTCTTTTTTTTTTCACTAGTGCATAGCTTGAGATTTGCTTTTGGTTGAGTATCGAGTATCAAGTAAGAAAAGGTGAGTATCGAGTTAGAAAAAGCGAGTATCGAGTAACAAAAAGCGAGTATCGAGTAACAAAAAGCG
>MJUU01035304.1:0-13169 GCA_002080025.1 Modiolus philippinarum
TGAACTCTGGTAAAGACTAATATGAAGTGCACGTTGTCTATGTAACTTTCAGACCAGGGATGTAGATAACAATAGTTATACAGTTCCCTGTTCAGACTAATGTTGATTTATAGATAACATTCGACTGAGCTAAATAAACAATTTTTGTTTTCTTTTGTTTTGTTTTTGTTTTTGTTTTTGTTTTTGTTTGTTTTTTAATTTTTTTTTTCAAATATTTGGCATAATGTGAACATGCTAAATGAATGTAAGTATACATCATCAGAAATGTGTTATAAATGACCAATTGTGTAGTGAATTTTATAAAACAATACATTTAAATCAAATATCTAAATTTGAATTTGAATTCAAATTATAAAATTTATTCTGGTTATAGACTTGTATTTAACTCAGAATCTTTTACACGATCATGACTTATAAAAAGAGAAAATAGAATCTGCCCGAATTGTCATTTAAATATATATTAGAAGATAAGGCTCACTTCTTCTATAAATGCCCAAAATATGCTTCCATTAGAGAAGAATTTGAAAAAAACAAAATGTAAACATTTTTAAAATTGAAAATAATGACAATATTGTCCCTATCGTTTCACTTGCAATATATGTTGCCCCATTTATAAAAGTCGCTTATACTGAGGAAAGTGGAAAAAATAATTGCATAGTTCACCATAGACAGTATTTTTGACAGATTATGTTTGTTTTTATGGTATTTTTGTGCTTTCAGCTCTTACGGGTGAAAAGAGATTCATATAACCACAGACATTGTTTCATATATGAAACTAAAAAAATAAACCCTCCCCTACCATATTTTATTATCATACATGAAATAAATGCCTGTGCTTATTTGATTGAAATTTGAATATAGAAGATATGTTTACTAGGTTGCGGATTATCTTTTTAAGGTATAAAACTAATATTTCAATCGCTACACCTTCGTGCTCAAGAATTGTTCTTCTTAATATCGGCTTATGTATTTTCATGTCTTTCTCTTTTGGATTACCTACGTTTCTGTGAACCATTCAAAATACAGACGATACAAAGTCAAAACCTAGCACCACATTAAAGGAAAAACACTTTATTTCCTACGTATTACATGTTTTGTTCTCGTTGTGTCTTTGATCCCTTATATTAGTGTGTCCGGCTCAGTTACTTTCACTTTGGTCTTTCGTATTCACTTGTCATCATATTGTTGGATGTTGAAACTGAGGACTTAACAACACTGAAAACACTGAAGGGCAATCACTAACCGTTCACGAGTCAAGCTTGGAGCCTTAGATAATCAAGGCCCGAATGAAGACCGGTTAAAGAGACAACATTCATCGGCAAAAAGCGTATTTGTCGTTATGAAAGAATATGTTATACAATTTAATTCGAGAACACTTGCACTTAAACATTTGGAAACGATTGCATGCATTTCTGCTTAGAGTTAATGGTCATTTCGAAAATTTATGCCTCATTAGAACACACCAAATCGAAAACGAAATATATAGAAAAAATCATATTGAGTATAACAGAAAAGGCGAAGCCAACTGCAGCACTCAATTCATGTATTTGTGAAAAATGTATTGAAAATTTTCACATTTAAATTCAGGGAACTATATAAAAGTTCCCTAATAATTGTAAAAAAAATAATTAAAAAAACAGACTTGTAATATCAATAACCCAAATACTAGTACTAATTAAGTGATTTTTGAAAATTATTTTTCAAGAATCTATAAGTACATGTAGTTACAAATCCTTCTTATTTTAATTTTTATTTTGATAAAAGATAGAAAACCTATCTCAAATTGAGACATGAAAAGTAACTTTTGTGTGTTATAATCATGATAAGAGATCGGCAAGTAATTAATTAAGTAAACATTTTTATCTGACGCGATAACATTAATTACAGATGTGGCGGGTGATTGACAACAGATATTTCCCTTTGATATGGGTAAAAAAATTCTCTGGGTTATCTTTGGGTTTTATAGTTCCCGAGGGTATTCACCAACCCAGTAGCCAGTACCTTTTTTCTAAACTTGTATTACCTAAATTCAAGAAATTTTGTATCTCCCTCTTGTATAGCCTTCTCCTTCGCTGATTTTGACCCAATAGGCCATATCCGAGTTCTGGTATTCAGATTCACCAGTTGTTGTTTGTGCGCCCTACGTCACAAATGTGTCCGCCCCATGTGACTTAAACTGGGATCCTGTTGTGTTACACCAACGAGCGTAGCAAGTGGATCTCCCTTAAATGGAACTAAAAGTTGGCCATGATGATGGCCCCTCAGATAATATTCAGACGGATCATAAATACTCTTTTGAATAAATACTATTTCAGGAGATGACATTTGCACCATGACTTTTAATCATAATTCAGTATTTCAAGGAGTTCTCGTATACAGTAGGCGATCACAGTAACATAATCAGATCATGTCTGAATATCATATCATGCTATATTGTCATTGTGTGATTCGTAGGGTACTTTATGATGTCTGTTACCGTCATAATTTGCTCCTCAATAGCGTGAAGATATGGGTATTATGTCCTTATCACTTGAGCATCAATTGAAGTTCTAGAAAATAGGGGGGTGGTAAAACACAATTACCAAACAGAACAGTCAAGAGCCTAAGCCAGGAGGCAAAAGAACTTGGCAGGTGGAAACCAACGGCAAAATTGTCGTCTGCAATGGTCGTGACTTGGTACATATATAATTTATAATAAATTACGATAAAATAGGGATTAAAACTCTTGTCTTATTCGATCATGTTCCTGTATATTAATCATTTGTTTAAGCGTCAAGTATACAAGTTTAAGGCCTTTTTACATAACAGACTTCAATTATGGACAAACTATATTTCTATGAATGAATTATTGATTATATACAAACTTTGTGTTTTCAGGGAACATATTTGGCTTTGTATCCATTCATAACAAAGAACATACAAAACAGAACTGTCAAATGCATTTTTTCTGTCATTGAACGTCCATCTCAAGTCAAAACTAGTTTCCAGAAATCATATATTATTACTTGAAAATTAGTTTTGGATATTTATAGTATAAGTAATTAACCGTCGTGAATATCAATAAAACTGTCATGAGTACCGAACAACATAACCTGGTACCCTGGGAAAAAATTTTCCTTTACGCAAGCTTCACTTCAAATATATATTCGAACCGGAAGCCGCTTACGGTAAAGAGAATATTGAGTCAGGATCCCAGACTCAGAACAACACAGAAGGATTAAACGAGCTGCAGAACTTGTCTCCTGCGTTGATCGACACGAGGAACTTTTTATTGATATTCATGATGGCCGATTAGTTATGTTTTTATTATATAGATTTTCTACTTAAAAACCGAGATTTTATATGCGGATTATTTTTTTTTCATTTACATGCGCCAGCTGTTTACTTGAAAAGATCTTGACGAGATATTGTGACGTCATTTTTTCCGGTGACTAGAAATCCTGTATTTTCACCTGTGACAATATGATATTCATTTAACTGAGAAAACTCGATAATTCACTGCTATCTATATAATAATGATATTTCTTTCTGACTATTTTGGGGTTATGGCTTTCCATATTACTTAATCCTAATACTGCTTATGAAAGGTTATTCCTTTAAACATATGTACAGCACAACATAATTTACTGTTTATTATGTAACTAGTTTTGTTTTTGATTTTATTGAACAAGACTCAATACAATACATTACAATGGAGCAACATTTTCAGCGCTGTACTTTATCATCATTTTAATTTTGTAAACATCTATGTCGATGCTACTGCTGGTGGACCATAGGTCCCTGAAGGCATTCACCAGCTCAGAAAACAGACTTGTTTGACATGAAACTTATTTGTTTTGTATAGAAATTTTCTGTTTTCCCTAGAATTCTGACCCCTTAAAATATTGTGGCTTCATTTCATAAAGTGCACTCGGTGGATGCCATTTGTAAGGGGTTAAGCTTCCCGTTTCGATGTGTTTGGTAAAAAGTAATTCTTTCTGACTATTTTTGGATTATGGTTTTCCATTTTATTTGATCTTATTGCTGCTGATGAGATGATAGTCTTTGAATCAACAACAAAATCAATTGTTTATTATGCAACTGGGGTTTTTTGACGACATTTAGAACGAAGGCACTCGTAGCATGAACTCCCATGAAAATCGGGAGTGACATCAGGCGCTCCGGAAGGGTAAGCATGTCCTGTTTAAGTAGTGGCAATCGTCACACTATCTGTGAGTCAATCAAGGGTTGGGTCAAAAACGGTTATGTAAATTCCGCGAAGACGTGAAATATAGCCGTAAATCTTCGTTTTCATTTGGGACACAGCACGTCATATCTGTCAATGATGTCATGGTGACAGCCATAGAATTTCTCAAGGGTTGAAAATAACAAAGGCTGAACAATTCAATGACTAAGCAGCTTTGGGACTGTGTTTTTGCTCTATTAAAAAGAATCACTGTATATAAACTTGTGTGACATGAAAACCTACCTTGCGTTTAACAGAAATTTTAATATCACGTATGACATGAAAACCTTCCTTGCGTTTTATAGAAATTTTTGTGATTTCTATTTATTATGCATTTTGGGTATTTTTGTATTTTACTGAAAAAAGACTTTATACAATACATAGACAATATATATTTAGTGTCTTTAAATATCAACTGTATTTGTACAAGGCTTAGAAACAGATTACGTGCGAGCCTTTCGTCGATTTCTGTCTGTCCATAAATACCGGAAGTAGGCGTGGCTTAAATCGATATCCTGTATAAGTATACAAGATACAGCTGTGCAGGATACAGCAAGGCAATATACGTACTGTAGGGCCTTATCTGTATAGTAAAAGCTACCATTGCAGGTTAAATTACAACACTTGTAGTAACATTGTCAGCTTTGTGCTTTATCATATGTTTGCTTTAAGATTAAAATGTGAAACAAGTAGTCAATAAATAACAAAGTAAAGAAGTAACAGTAAATTTTGTTTCTGCATATGACCATTTCATCAACTTACGTCTCTTCAGTGAAGATCAAATCGAAACAGTTGGAAAACCATATGCCGAAATATATGTATAATCTGATGGAGAACAAATTACTAATAGACCATATCCGAGCTTTGGAATCAAAGCTTACTAAACCACTTTTCAACTCGTCACAGTATAACAAACGTCACGTCATAGAACCTTAAACGTCATGAAATTACGTATTTGAAGTAAGTTCTAAGTCACATGTAAACTGGTCCACCGTTCCACTTGCTACGCTCGTTGGTGTAACACAACAGGATCCCAGTTTAAGTCACATGGGGCGGACACATTTGTGACGTAGGGCGCACAAACAACAACTGGTGAATCTGAATACCAGAACTCGGATATGGCCTATTGGGTCAAAATCAGCGAAGGACAAGGCTATACAAGAGGGAGATACACAATTTCTTGAATTTAGGTAATACAAGTTTAGAAAAAAGGTACTGGCTACTGGGTTGGTGAATACCCTCGGGAACTAATAGTCAAGCAGCAGAGGCATCGGTCAAGTGGTAATAGATAACAAAATACCGCAGTTACTGTGAATTTCTGCATATGGCCATTTTCACAACTTATATCTCTCCAGTGCAGATCAAATCAAAACGCTTGGAAATCAACAAACGCAAATATATGTATAAGCTGATGGAGAACAAATTAGCAATAGGATCTAAATAGTAAATGTCGAAATAACTGTAGATAACTACAGATGGTCTTTCGACAACTTTTGTCTCCTCAGTGTAGACAAAATCAAACATTAACAAAAGTTCATTAAACAATAAGGAAATGCCTTTCGCTGATTTGCAAAAAAAAAAAACAAAAACAAAAACAAAAACAAAAAAAAAACAACATTTCCTTGGTTGTACCTTTGCGTGGATAATTTTCTCTGGAGTTCAATTCGACTCTTGACTTGATCAACCTGAAAATGTGACATAATACTATGATCGTATAATTGTTCATGGGGTTCAATTTTCGTTGATTTCATGGTCCACTAAAAACCACGAAATTAAGTTCCCAAACGAACTGCATTTTTTCCTTGAGTTTAGATGCTTAGAATTCGAAACCACGACTTTAAGTACCCACGGAATAATAGTATTTATGAAAACTACGTAAATTTATGTCCACGATTAACTACATTTTATGACTGAAATATTGATATAGATATTTTGCGTTTTCAGGGCACATATTTTACTCTGTATCCATTCATAAAGAAGAATATACATACAGAACTGTCAAATACAGTTCAGTTTTGTAATGTCTGTCATTTAATATTTATCTCCAGACAAATCCACTTGCCGGAAATTGCATATTATTACTTGATTATTACTTTCGAATATTCAATTCGAATATACTTTCGAATATTCAATTCTTTCTGAATACTTGTAGAATTTTGACTTCCAATAATATTTTATCTTGATGCTGCTAATGAGGTGTTACTTTTTGAAACACGTGTACAGCATAAAAATTTTTTTTGTATATTATGAAGCCAAGTTAGTGAACAAGACTGAATACACAATACAATAACATTTTCATATGTACTTTGTCATCTTATCATCATTTGTAAGATTGTAACTTGTATATTTGTAAGATTAAAAAGAGAAATTTCCAATAAATGCCAAAGTTACTGTAGATTAGGTTTTTGTATATAGTATTTCTACAACTTCTGTCTTATTAGTGTTTATCAAAGAAAAACGTTATAATGACTACAACGGTTGTAGAATATCGTACAAAAGATAAAGAAATTGTAAATTACAAAAATTGGAGGTCCAAAGACATGGCCAAAACGAGAACACAGAACAATGACGCGAGACAGCTTCAAAACTGAGTAATAACACAGAACAATGACATGAGACAGCTACAAATAGAGTAATAACACAGAACAATGACGTGAGACAGCTACAAAACGGAGTACTAACACAGAACAATGACGTGAGACAGCTACAAAACGGAGTAATAACACAGAACAATGACGTGAGACAGCTACAAAACGGAGTAATAACACAGAACAATGACGTGAGACAACTACAAAACGGAGTAATAACACAGAACAATGTCGTGAGACAGCTACAAAACGGAGTAATAACATAGAACAATGACGTGAGACAGCTACAAAACGTAGTAATAACACAGAACAATGACGTGAGACAGCTACAAAACGGAGTAATAACACACAACAATGACGTGAGACAGCTACAAAACGGAGTAATAACACAGAACAATGACGTCAGACAGCTACAAAACGGAGTAATAACACAGAAAGAATGACATGAGACAGCTACAAAACGGAGTAATAACACCACAACATTCAATAACACAGAAAGAATGACGTGAGACAGCTACACAACACAGAAATAAAAACACAACATTAAAAACCAAGGTACTCACAGTTTTAACTCTCATGAAACTGGGAGTGACATCAGGTAAGGGTAAGCACGCCCTGCTCTTTTAACAGCACCAGTCACACTGCCATTGAGTCGATCAAGGAAACAGTTAAAATCGGTATAGTCAAATCCACGAAGACTGGAATCTACCTGAAAATTCCGCTTTTCGTTTTTGACACCGACACGTCATATCTTTCAATGAAGTTATTAAGCTCAACTTTAAAATGTACACTAAATAGGCCGGAAAGATAGTATGAAATTATTTCTTAGTCAGAACTTAGTGTCGAAACCATACAAAGCGTATGAACGGTGCTGTTATAACCACGTCATGTCTGTAGTACTTCATTTTAGACTGTATTGTAATTCTAGGAAAGTTGTATAATAAATATCTACAATAAGAGGACATTTTTTGTCGTATACGACCATGCTTATGTCTGATTCATTTGTTTGAGCTTCTAGCATAAACAGTTGAAGCATTTCTGTAATCATTTACAAAACAGTTATTAAAATAGTTTTCGACAATTTTTACCAGTTTATTTTCTGTGAAGGAACCTCTTTCCTCGTAATGTGTAGCCCGTCCAGGACTAAAATAAGCTATAACTTAGATTGTATTTTATATAAAATTATTTCAAACGTTAATTTCTGTGGTATTACCTAATATGTAATTAAAGTAAGCAGGAAAGTATGATAGTACGTAGGCAGTATAGGCTGAAAATTTGCTCAATTTGAAACGGTTTTTAAAACATTTATGAAAACAATTGTCTGTATAATTTTCGCCAAAATTCAGGAATAGTGAGACATTCCGTATATTCCGAAGATGTAATAATTTTTTTTTCTAAAAACCCACCCCTTTTTTAATTAAAATAATGTATGTTAAAATTTAAAAAACCTAATACAGAATTCTTTACTTTGAAAATCTCCTATTGCAACTTATTCCATTATAAAAAAATAACTCCCTCGGAAAAAATCTGACGTTTGATTATTTTTGATATCATATCAGAAACTGTAGAGTTATAAATTACAGGATGTAGGGTGGTTATTTAGAGAACAAATGTATTTTACATGTGAAAACAATATTACAACTTTGAAGTTGTGTTTATACCTATCACAACGACCCATGTTTTATTTATTTGGATCAGTCCAAAACCCTTATCCATGGAGAAATAACTCGTTAGATATATTCAAAACCTTCTGATATTTTAAGAACGACGACGAGTTTAAGAAGTTTCAGTAATATCATTAAAACACAAAATTAACAATAACAATATTTCATAATATTTGTTTTCTATAAGCAAATTTATGTATGTTTATAGTTAAAAGATAACACAGTTTTAACAAAAGTATTAATTTATTCCGGAAAACCGTTGCCCGTCCTGATATTGGCCCGTATTTTGTTGACGTTATCCTGTAACGTCATTAACGTTAATCATTATTGAAAAGTTAGATCAGACGATCGGACGAAAAATGAAACCTGCAAAAAGAAAAAGGACAGAAACTCAGTTTCAATAATGGAAAGAAAAAGAAGGGAGAAAATAAAAAGAAGCTAGAAAAGACAAGAACCACCCACTTAGAAGCGGATTCTGAATCCCAAATGCAAAATTTACCGGGTTCATCAATGGTGCCTGTAAATATGCCAACTTCAACTCAAGAAAGCAATGATATTTCTTCAGCCATTGTGGGACCAGATAAAAGACCAGAACCACAAATGGAGGAAAGACTTCCAAACAGAAATGAGCTAGTTATGCCGCAGTTTGATGCACAACTACAAGTTGCACAGCCTGACCAAGTGGCGAACCCCCAAAACACTGTACAGGGTATGTTAAACAGTGATTTAACTTGCCAAAACGTAAGCACTCCCGAACAAAGAACCTCATTTGCATATGGTTACGGGGAAACCTCACAATCTAGTTGTAATCCTGAAGGGGTGGGCAGTATTTTTGATCCGGTAGCCGCACACATTCCACTCAAGATCAAAGAAAAAATATGGAATGGGGAATTTATTCACTTAAGCGTTCTCCTTAAGTCTGCCAGAGAGCTGACACAAAACGATCAGGATGGAGAGTTCGTGTTAAGAGGGGGTATATTAACCGTTTTGAACAAAAAAACCAGAAAGGATTAACAATATACATTCATAGACCAATGCTTTTATTATCTATATGAGCATTATGGTAGAGAAATGGCCATCCAAAACCCAACAGCTATTGAAATACATGCAAAGCATTCGTTTCGCTGCCTCAAAATTTATGAATTATGGGTGGGTTCAGTATGATGAGCAATTTCGGCTAAAGAAAGTACGATACCCAGAATCATCATGGGGTTTAGTCGATCAGGAATTATGGGTTTTGTTGATTGCAACAGAGAGTGTTAGGTTCCAAATGTCCAGCCCTCCGTCCTCGGCATCGTTCGTTAAGCCTGATGCTAAAAGACAAGGACAAGGGCAGATATCCCACGTTGCTCAAGACTCTTATTCTTTTCGTACAGGAGGTCCACAAAAATATGACAGAAAGTGCTGGCGCTTCAATGCCGGAAATTGTCCCTACGGCCGATCGTGCAAATTTGATCATAAATGCACAAAATGCAACCAAGCACACCCCGCATCAAAATGTAGGAATTAAGTCTGACCACGATCATTACAAGTTCGAAATTTACAAGTTGGGTGTTTCTCCTATCATTTCTTTAGTAGTCGATAATTCCCTTGCCCTCTATCCGGATCAAACTGCAGCGAAAGAATTAGTACATGGGCTAAAATTCGGATTTAAACTGAATTACACTGGCCCAAGACAGATGTCAATTTCAAAGAATTCGAAAAGTATTAGTACATTTCCTGATATTGTTAGAGAAAAAATAGAAAAGGAATTACGATTAGAACGTATTGCCGGCCCCTTTACATGCCCTCCGTTCCCAACATTCCGTTGCTCTCCTTTAGCCCTCGTCCCAAAAAAGACTGTAGGAGAATATCGGTTGGTCTTAAATTTGTCTTATCCACGAAGTCAGTCCGTGAACGATTTCACTGATCCGGAACTTTGCACCGTTCGTTATTCTAGTATCGACGACGCGGTGCGCATGATTCAAAAATTGGGGAAAGGTGCTTTACTGGCAAAAGCAGATATAAAATCTGCATTTAGATTGTTGAAAATTTGGCCAGGTGACTTCGACCAGCTGGGTTTCGGGTTTGAAAACCAGTTTTACTTTGATCGATGTCTTCCATTCGGAGCATCAATTAGTTGTGCACTATTTGAAAAATTTTCTACTGCCCTACACTGGTTCACGGAAAAAAGTTGTGCAGATAGTAACATTCTTCATTACCTGGATGATTTCTTGTTCGGGGGCATAACGGACACTAGCCAATGCATTGATTCATTGAACACCTTTTTTTAATGTTTGTCGCAAATGGGGAGTTCCGTTAGCTGAAAACAAAACAGTATACCCACCGAGGTACTGGTATTTTTGGGTATAGAATTTGATTCTATTGCAATTGAATCACGTTTACCACAAGATAAGTTTTCAGAAATTAAAGAACGTATCTTGAATGTTTTAAAAAGTAAAAAAGTTACATTAAAAACATTACAGTCGTTGATAGGCCTATTAAACTTTGCCTGTCAAGCTATTGTACCAGGTAGGGCATTTTGTCGTCGCCTTATAGATAGTACTTGTCATATAAAACAATCATGGCATCGAATCAGAGTTTCAGCAGACATGAGTTTGGATCAAATTTTTGAAAGATTATAACGGTACATCGGTCATGTTGGACTATTTCCGGACATCTAACGAGTCATTAAAACTATTTTCAGATAGTAGTGGTGGTGTCGGTAAAGGTTTCGGCTTAATTTATGATAACAAATGGGTACAGGGGACATGGCCAAGATACTGGATTGAGAATGGAATTCTTAGTGACATTACATTTTTAGAATTATTCCCAGTTTTGGTTGCCTTAGAAATTTGGGGAGATAAATTACAGAACAAAAAGTTACTTTTTAACATTGATAATCAGGCGGCAGTTACAATTTTGAATAAAAAGTCTTGTAAGGCACCCAGAGTCATGAACTTAGTTCGGAAGCTTGTTCTCATATCATTGCGCCATAATATTTTGTTAAAAGCTCAACATATTCCCGGCTGCAAAAATATCGTTGCAGATGCATTATCAAAGTGTAACTTTCAGCTTTTCAGGAAATTGGTTCCATTAGCAGAAGAAAAACCCGAAGTCATCCCAAACCATCTATGGGAGATTTAAGCAATGAAGCTCACTGTCTTATAGAACAATCGTTAGCTGTGAATACTTGGAAAACTTACAAAATAGCAGTTCAGTCACTTAATAAATTCAGAACTGAATATAACTTGCCTATATCCTGGCCTATTTCCCTACAGCATCTTATTCATTATATTTCTTATCTTTCCATTTCTAGGCTTGCTCCATCGTCTATTTCAACATACGTTGCAGGAATAAGTTATCAACATAAGCTTTTAGGCCATTCCGATCCTACTAAAAATTTTCTGGTCACCAAAATACTTGAAGGGAGTAGGCGAAGATTCGGTAAAACCGCCAATTTACGAGTTCCCATTCCATTAGAATTATTAACTAAACTTCTTAATTCTCTCCCTTTGATTTGTAGATCTAATTATGAGGCTATCTTATTTTCGGCCGCCTTTCAACTTTGATTTTTCGCTTTACTTAGAGTATTGGAAGTAACCGCCGATACAAAGCGCGACTTGGGTATTCATACTTTATTCGAAAATGACATATCTTTTGACGGCACTGGCATGAAAATATGCATTCTAAGTTCCAAAGCGGATCAACATGGCAAAAAAGTTATTCTTATACTTCCAAGACAGAGAATGGGTATTTGTCCCGTTCAAGCCATGCAAACATATTTGGGTATTAGATACAGTGCAAAAAATTCTCCGTTATTCTTACATTTCGATGGTTCGGTGGTGACAAGATATCAATTCAACGCCATCTTACAAAAATCCCTCTCTTTTTGCGAAATAAAAGATCACATAAGGCCTCATTCATTCAGGATAGTAGGTGCAACCGAATTAGCAAAAAGGGGGGTACCCGAAAGCGAAATAAAGAGGTGGGGCAGATGGTCATCTAACGCTTATGCAAATTACATTAGGTTAGATGCCTTTAGTTATATACTTTGTGTTGCAGGTAGAAAACACGTGTGGGTTATAGGTTCATCCATTGTTTACTGGTCGTCAAGAAGGGCACATGTCAGACCAGGGGGCACACATTTAGGACTTCTTCAAAAGGGACTGTCATTACACTGGTACGGAACTCGAGGAATGCAATGGGAGAGCTTTTGGGCCACATTTGATGAATATATAAGGTCGTTCGCGCGACCAGATTTTCTTGTTATTCAAGCTGGTTCTAACGATATTGGTGTCATAAAATCGAAGGAACTTATTGAAAACATCAAACTCGAAGTAATGAGACTGGCTCTGTTATTCCCAGATTTAAAAATCATATGGAGTGAAATATTACCAAGGCGCTATTGGCATTTCGCCGATAATCACAAAGCAATTGAAAGTTGTAGAAAAAGAGTAAATAAGGCAGTAAAGAAAGTATTTGAAAATGATATAAAAAATGGGTTCATCATCAAACACCCAAACATTCAAGAAAAGGAACGCTCCTTGTATAGGAATGACGGTACACACTTATCGGACATTGGAAATGATACTTACTTAAACAACATACAGGCAGCTTTGGAATCATTTCTTGAAAGTTAAATTAAACTTATGTGTCGAAACGTCACAATCTACAAATTATTTTGAAAGGCTAGCTCTCCCATCGCATGTC
>MJUU01035304.1:13669-23782 GCA_002080025.1 Modiolus philippinarum
TTCGTCTTGCCAGATCTCGTTCGCATTTTTATTCTGTGGCCGTTTTTCATCCATATTTTGATTTTGTTTTTGTGTGAACAATATTAAGATGTGATTGAGTAAGCTCCGATGAGTAATTTAATTTCAACTAATTTGGGATGGAACGAATGGCCATGAGACAATTTTCGTTTTTCGGGAATATTTGAAGATGAGACAAACTATAAATAAGCCTAGCTATTTTGCTGTTTTCGGAGTTTTTGTACATGAGACAAACAATGAATATTATATTCAATCATCAATTATTATTAGATCGGCCTGAGACAGTTGCCCATTGAAGCTCTGCACATTGTCGAAATATCTTTTGTTAAGTATGTTTATCGTTAAAAGATAACACAGTTTTAACAAAAGTATTAATTTATTCCGGAAAACCGTTGCCCGTCCTGATATTGGCCCGTATTTTGTTGACGTTATCCTGTAACGTCATTAGCGTTAATCATTATTGAAAAGTTAGATCAGACGATCGGACGAAAACCCACCCACCATCCCCATCACCCTCCCCCTTCTATTTTGAATGGTGTCTGCTGCTGTCTAGTAATTTTTTCAGGTTTTGCACTGGATCACCAGATGTGATTATACTATCTGACCGTTACCTCAAAATGATGTGAAATGAGAGAAGCTCGACAGAAATACATTCTATCAAGATATCAAAAACAGAGACGTTTGCAACAAATCGGACGATTTGGAGATTAATTAGATTGACAAAGTGGTCGATGTTTCTGCAATAAGACAATGTTTCTTCAGCTAGTAACTTAACATTGAATTGATAGTGTGTAATTTTGCAATTGGATTTGAAGTCTCTCATAAAAGAAAAACTTTAAATTTATACCAATTTGTTTGCTAAATCGAGCAACTTGTGTTTTTGTATATATCTTATATTGTAATTGTTTGTTTTTCATTTACTGGGTTCATAATAAACTTTGTCACGAATTAGGTGCTTGCGGGATCTGGCAAGATGAAAATCGGGAGTTATGACCCTTTAATTCTGCGCTAAACCATATTATTACCATTCAGTGGTACCACTGGATGGTGGGGGTTTTTAGAGGTGCGGTTGGCTTTGTCACCAAAGCAACCGGTTCATTACTGGTACCAGTTTTGAATTTTCGGTACCCTTCAAATGGGGTATTCAAAGTAAATATTTAATATGGCTCAGTGTAGGTGGCGGGTCGTATACTTCCGGTTCTTTTGTAGGGCACACAGAAGAACTTCCGTTCTAATGTTACCGTTGGAACCCCTACTTGCCCTTTAAAACCTTTGGCGGTAGGTTTAACTTCGTCTTGCCAGATCTCGTTCGCATCTTTATTCTGTGGCCGTTTTTCATCCATATTTTGATTTTGTTTTTGTGTGAACAATATTAAGATGTGATTGAGTAAGCTCCGATGAGTAATTTAATTTCAACTAATTTGGGATGGAACGAATGGCCATGAGACAATTTTCGTTTTCCGGGAATATTTGAAGATGAGACAAACTATAAATAAGCCTAGCTATTTTGCTGTTTTCGGAGTTTTTGTACACGAGACAAACATTCAATCATCAATTATTATTAGATCGGCCTGAGACAGTTGCCCATTGAAGCTCTGCACATTGTCGAAATATCTTTTGTTAAGTTCGTTTTAAATACTTCCTGGTTTCTAAAGTCAAGATTAATCTTTGCTCATTCTCAACACTTCTTCCATGTAAAAAGTTCCACAATTAGATTTGTAGTAAACAAATAGATTTATAATCGGTCGATATATATTTGTTCACATTGGAAACTAAATTATAAAGATTTACTCCATTTGGGATATTATATTTCCGGTGGGCGGGATTGGAATGAAATCGAATTTTGTACACATTTTCCCAAATGAAAAGAAAGCTATGTTTATTTGACTACTCTTTATTTGTTTATTAGTAAACGGAATATTAAAGAGATTTTATATTTCCCTTTTGGATATAAATTCAAAACGGATTAAATAGTGCAACAATATAGAACTGAATATCAATTAATCTTAACTTTTATTTAGTAAATCTAATAGGCATGTCACAGACTACACATAAATATTGTCGATTTAATGAAATATTTATTAGGAGCTGAGGATAAGGCGTTAGATGCATTTATTCATCTTTTATTTCAAATCTTTGCGATAACATGTTGTTATTTATGATAAGATGAATCTTATGTTATTATTAAAGGAGAGAAACCCCGAAGTTTATATATTTTACTTCAGCATACATGTATTCCATTTGGTCTTCAGTACTAATACATATATAGGTTGGAAAAGTCCGACTATGTAGCGTCATTAATTTTGTCAATTGTCACTACCGACGTTTTACGGTCGTCTATTTCAAAGATGAGAGAATATATCTTTGGGTAGATCCAGAGTTTATTACCGGACTAGCAAATACTGACTGTGAAAAAGCAGGTCATTTTGCACAGTTTGACGATTGCCATTCGTGGAGCAGATCACGTTTATCCTTCCAGTGCACCTGATGATACCTGAAGTTTTTGTAGGGCTTCATATTGTTAGTGCTTTATTTATTTTTCCGTTCTTTTTTATTTGTTTTGTTTTTGTCATGCTGTTTTAATTCGTGTTTGACATGAATTGCCATGTTTTTACATGTATGATTTGAACTTCCCCTTTACTCCCTATTGCTTCTGTATTAAGTTTATCGATGTTTTGTAATTTCACTGAAAATAAAGGCTATGTCTTTCTATTTTGTTGTTTTTTGAGTTTGTGTTACATTTTAGTAAACCATAATATTTGATTTACTAAAATGTAACACAAACTCAAAAAAAAAACCACAAAATAGAAAGACATAGCCTTTATTTTCAATGAAATTACAATATAAGTCTCTACATTCAGCATGTTCAGTGAAAGCCAATAGAACAGTAAGTATCATTCTCTAGATTCCGTTTAATTCCTACAATAAGGATTTGTCTCAGTAAAATGTCAAAAGAACAGTAGCTGAAATGCCAACAGTAAGAATCAAATACAACCTTTAAAGATCCCAACCAAAACATTACGTTTTTGTCTCGCCTGCGACGAAAGTCGCGGAAGCGAGACATAGCGATCCGAATTCCGTCGTCGTCGTTGTCGACGTCAACAATTGTACAAGTTTTTCATAGGTTGAATAGTCATTTAATCTTTATAGAATTGTGTCAAAATTGGACAGTAGCTAGATAATGGTAAGAAAATTACATTCAGCTAAAAAAAAATGGAAGTTTTTTTTTGTTTTTCCATATTTGGACTTCGTTTTTTTAAATATTTACCCACAAATCTAAAGTTTTTTTGATGTTGAATAAAGTTATTAAATCTTATTGGATTATCATAAAAACTGGTCAGAAGCTAGAAAATGTTAGGAAAATTACCTCCAGATGAAAATTTTGAAATAAATTTTTTTTCATTTTTCCGTATTTGGACTTAGTTTTTTTTTGCAAAAAAATAGAATGTTAACCCACAAATTAAAGTTTTAAAGTTATCAAATCTTATTGGAATTTATTAAAAAGTGGTCAGAAGATAGATGATGGTCAGAAAATTATCTCCAGATGAAAAAATTGGAAATTTTTTTTTTTTTTTTGGTTTTTCCATATATTTTGCGTATTTAGACTTAGTTTTTTGCTAAAAAATTTAATGTTAATCCACAGAAAAAAGATCTTTAGAAAGTGAATTAAGTGCTTGTGTCTTAACAGAATTTCATTAAAATTGGACATTGCTGCATACAGTGTGCAGATATGTAACAAGCTGCTGGAATTTTCATTCTGGTTCCAACTTTGGGAAATTTCCTGAAAGTATCGAAGACCAATAATTTTTGAATAAAAAATAATTGGTCTAAGAGCGTTTTTTTTTATTCTGATTTTATGTAAATTTATTTGAACTCTCTCAGACCAATTAATTTTTGGAATTTACCTAGCAACCATACTTTTTTTAAAAATATATTGATGAAAACAGTAATTTTCAATAATGGAATTGCATAAATATTTGATTCCAACATTGGTAAATTTCCTGAAGCTGTCCGAGACATGCAATTTTTAGACATTCATCTTAGCAACCATGTTTTTTGTGTGAATTTGAAATAAACAAACATTTAAATGAGTAAAATTGCAAAAAATTTTGATTCCGATTTTTGGTTTATTTCCTGGAACGCTCTTAGACCAATTAATTTTTGGAATTCTACCTAGCAACCATACTTTTTTTTTAAAATATACTGATGAAAACTGTAATTTTCAATAATGGAATTGCAAAAATATTTGATTCCGATTTTGGTAAATTTCCTGAAACTCTTCAAGATCTGTTATTTTTTGGAATTCTGCCTAGCAACCATACCATTTTAAATACATTTTGGTGAAAACAGTCATTTTAAATACCTTAATTGCAAAAATATTTGATTCCAATTTTGGTAAATTTCCTGAAACTCCTAAAGACCATTTATGTTTTGGAATACAGAAAATATATAAACGTTAGTATTGTCCTGATTGTAATGAGACCTTACTGAGCAGGCGAGGAACCTTTACGAATTTTTTATTATGGCTTTCATATTTGATATCGTATTTGTTGGTTCCAGATGCTGTATAGTTGTGTTTGCCCATATCCGTTTTTCTAGTTTGAGTTAACATTTTCTGTTATCCTACAACTAGGGAGTTTACTAGACGACATATAAGACTATATTACTCCCACTGAACGTCCTTATTGTTTTCATTATAAAGCTTAAAGCAAAGTGCATAAAACAAACAATATAAGGAAGTGTCAATAATGTCTCGATTTTTCAATAAACGTAATTAACTTGACCCGAGGAACAAAGTAAATGTTAGATGTACAATCTTATAATCTTCCGTATAAGATTTAATGTACATATATCACACAAACACTCCTTCACTAAGGTTTATTGTTGTGACAGTATTATTTTAATCCTCACATTTCACAACAAATAAAAAATAAGAAAAATAAGTTCAAATAGGCACATGTATATACCCGGTATTAAGGAAAGTATCATCATGACTGGCTGATAATATCAGAATCATAATCATAGAACTGGCCATAACAAAAGAAATTTAACCCAATAATCATATAGCATACAATTTGACTCATAAAAACGTATCGTCAAGTACCGGTACTCCATCTACATGCTTTGGATAAGAGTAGATTCTCCCCAATGCCGCCACTTTGAAGTCATTTTGAATTTTAAGAATAAAATCAATCAAGACACGGAGCTAACGTTAAAATTTCTTTGTCCCATTCTTGGTGACTGCTTAAATTTGCCAAAAACTATTAACCAAGGAGTTCTGCGAGCTGTTTCCCACCATTTCACATTTTTCTGCTTAACATAAATCTCATGCTTAAAAATATTTCCCTTAAAGGTAATGATTTATAAAGCTAGAGCTAAACTTCACATGATGAAAATCACGAACTTTTACCATCTTCAGTGAAGAATTTTTTAAAACCGTCTACAGGAAAATGTATATTTTGTTTGTATTTACAAAAAAGTAAAGCAAAGAGCATCAAAAGAATGCCAAATGGTGTGAAAATACGCTTCAATAGAACCATTACGTCAAGTTGTTACAACAACGTTCAACACAAAATATAAATATATGTTGCGAAACAGCTGAACGTCGAATAAAATAGACAGAATAAGTATATTTGTTTAGCGTTCGTGCATAAAGAACAACAAAATAAAGATAAGAAATAATTACATGATCTAAAACAAAAATGAAAAAAGGCTAAATTTTTCTGGGTTTACGTCTTTGACGAGGGTGAAGCATGAAGGTGTTTATCAACTTGGACAGGACACGTGTCAAATATTGTCGTTCCCATGTACCAAAAGCATCAAAAACATGCTTTCATATCCTTTCATTCACCATTGAAGTACAGAGCTTAATTTTAAAATATAACTTTATGAAGTTTCTAAGACTCAAACGACTAAACAAATCAAAGAACTTGGAGAATTTGTTGTAAAACGTCAACTACGCGTACAAAATGTGAAAATGTTCAGTTCAATAGGGACCGGTCAAGATCCATATCTTATATATATTATTTGCTAACAAAATACTAGTAAGTATAAAGGCAATCTTATGCAGGAGATCTTTTAGAATGTATCAACAAACTCGGCTATTTTGTCGCTTGCATAAAGAGAACATCGGGCAATTATGTACTTGCAACAAAGAGAACGGTTTTAGAAAAGCACAGGTCAAATTACATTGGTTTGACGAAAGCAACTACAAGTATTGAGTGGGGATATGAAGACTCTACAATAATAGACAACAAGGAAAAAAAAATACTATACGCAAATGCGGAGGGAAAGTTAAGTTACAGAGAGTAAACTTTACCGAGCACTTGGACTTGCAACTCCGAAGGAAAATTACGACAGAGTTTTCATTAACAAAGAAAAAAGCAGCGAGGCAAACGGTGCACTTCTCGAGCATGTAACAAGAGAAGAAATTAATGCTTTGGGGACTCTTGTAGAGAAAGTATATTATCAGTGTATTTTCAAAATTTATCATTTTGTGAGGATTAAAGCGAACATCAGAGATTCCATGGCATATATTACTGGTGACGGAACTTGAATTTCCAAAGAAGAAAAGGAGACATTCCTGTTTTTGCGTTCGAGATTAAGTGTCCGTTTGGCGGAGAGAAGTATACAACAAAATTCCAAACAAATGGACAACACAAATTTTGAGCCAGATGGCCTACAAGGATGTCCAAAGTCTGCTTTTATTAGATACATATAAAAGCTCTTTCTACATCCATGCAGAAGTGACCTGCGATCTTTGTGGTAAAATTAGGACTATTGCTGAAGAGCTGTATGGAACTGACAACCCAAACACTTATACGAAGACATCCAAACTCCAAATCTCTACTAGTTGATAGTAACATGTTCATTTATTGCAGAATTTCCTGTTCTACATGCCATATCGTGTTCATATACAAAAAGATTATAAATTAGATGTGTATGGAAGACACGGTTAGGAATGGACTATCTAAAATGGACTAGCCAAAACTATCCAAAGACGAATGATTTTCTAATTTAGAGGAATCAATGGACGCTATCAAACAACAATACCAATATTGAAGACGACAAGCAAAAAAGTTTTAGTAACTCTAATTTTAGATCTAGAAAGACATGCAAATGAATCAGCTGCCCATGCTATTTCCATTCAGTATTTTCCTATTCTAGGAAAGCTTACATCCTACAACCAACTTGTGTGTACATCCTACAACCAACTTGTGTGTACATCCTACAACCAACTTGTGTGTTGTCTTCAGTTGAGAAGCAGAAGCCAGTTTTTCAATTCTAGGGAAAATACGCCACCACAAATTTATAAAAAGTTTATAGGTATAACAAGACAAACTCTAAGTAAATAAAAATATGTAAGAATGAAAAAAAAAGAAGTCTTATACAATATTTAAACAAGACAACATGGCTTATTCCGTCACATTGATACTATAAAAATTAACACTTCTGAATTTGTACCAAAGTATAGTCCCGATCGATACCTAGTCTAAAAAGCAACACCACCAGGGCATATATTGCAATATCGGATTAAAAATCGTCGACATTTAGTGTAGCGAGCTATAATTGGTCCTAATCATGACCAATCGACAAACCAATAACAGGAGACATAAAAATTCGTATTCAAATTTAATCAAAATCCCCCAAAACATGACAATGTTAGTGCAATATAATAAAGGTAAAACAAACAAGGATGAATCAAGAAAACAGGCAAAAACAAAAAAAGGACATAAAAAAGCACTAGTACCTAAAACATGTATGTTTTAAATACTATGCATGCTTTGTATGTTATGTATATGTCACTTAATATTCGGTGAAAAGCTGAACAGAGCTTATGTTATTTATGTTTCAACTATGCCGAATTTAAATAAAATTTTCTGTGCCTATGTCCATGTCTATGCCTACACTAAAAAACGGATGAGCTTAGATGCACCGATAGAGTGAGCATCTCCTACTTCTTACAAGACATCCGCCGTGTTGGACATGTGAATTGCAGTAGTAAAGTCAAATCCAGCAGAGGAAAAACAATGTGTTGTAACCTAGGAGATAGATATATACTACTCAACAAAAGAAACGATACACAGTTAATTTTGTTAATATTTTTATATTTCGCAATTTAAAGTTTTTATCTTAGTGTATTAGTGTGTATTAAATACCAAAACGCATTTGTTTATCCGGAACGGACACAATGAAAATTCCGGGGTAGTTTTTCGCCCGATGATCGAGTTCGCAGCTAACTGATGGATGATTTCAATTGCTTGACGTCAATAATTAGAACACGTCATCAGGTTAACAATTTGCCATCTTGAAAAGTGGAAAACAATGTCTCATTTCGATGCCCCGTTCAATACAAAATTAATGTGGACAATGGCTTAGCGCGGTCAGACCTTCGATCATGATTTTTGCCCTCGCAATTCATTGTTATGTGAAAAGGAGAACAAACTAGAGACTATTGATTAACCAAAAGCAAACATGCTTATCAAATGATAAATCACGTGGCAGCAGGTCCCATGAGACGTCGCAACGTCAAGATCACCTAACATGCGTTTTACACTTATGAGAACGGTAATTGAAAACGGAAAATAGGCTTGAGGTATTCATGGCCGACGTAGCAACAGAGATTTGAAGTCAGCCGGTCCGAAAATGTGATGGTTTGGTAAAACGAAAATATGGAAATATTCACTATTTACGTCTGCAAACAGAAATTCCGGATGATGACCATGACCGTGACTGGAGATGGTTCAGAAATTGTAAGGAGCATTTTTGGGCATAAGGTTAATTTTGCATGCAAAAGATACACGTTGTCTACAAGTCATGGTTTTCTGCTAGAAAGTAAAATATTATTTGTGATACCATCTGTGTAATGTTTCTTTTGTTGAGTAGTATATATCCCAAAGAGATCAAGATGGTCCTGATATCGAGCAAAAAACGTCTGAAGTGATGAATTCAAGTTATGGTTAACATGCCCTTGTTTAAGTAGAATATTTGTAAGCAAATGAACTTTTACAAAGCAGGTACCTTATCGACCTTAGGACATTGAGTAGCGATTGAGTTGGGAGATGCAAACTCAACATGTTGGCGCTGTCCCAAAGAAATAGATCGAAAACTGACCTACAAAGTATAAAACACTTTACACATAATTACATAATTCTAAGCAATATCAAGACATTATTTTTTTTAGATATTTCTGTCGATAACAACTGTCGTGAATACCAAAAAAAAATGAATAAAAAATAATAAAAAAGAGACCACTTATACATTGTCATCAGTATCACACCTGAACCTTTACCTCTTTATACCGCCCAGAAATATATCTGTCGACTTATTAAGCAACACGGTGGTTCAGTGAAGAAAATGTACAAGAAGACGGAATTACACTATGTGTTAAATATCTACAAATTACAGAAAGTTTAAAGCAAGGAAGATTCTTTGTCAGTCTGTCACATCATCAAGCATACGGGAAAGGGAGGGCTTGACCTTACAGATTAAATCTTTTGGAGTGTCTTGGATCAGCAATAAATGTAACAACAGCCATAAGAGTACAACTGTGCAACAGTAACATCGGTATTTAGTTATTTCATTATCCAAGGATTCATTAGAAGGTTAAAATGTTTGTTACTACACAGGATGTGGCCAAAAGTGAGTCATCATAATTCCTTGTCCATCAGGACTGGGTTGCACAAACGTCAATTAAAGTAAGATTTTAAATAATTTGGAACTTTTTAAAAAAATATGATTATTTCGTTAATTTTCAAAATGTATGGAATCTAAATGAACAAATATTGGACAAATATTACGGAATAATACAATCGAGAAACCTTAATTTTAATTACTTACTTTACCAAGCAATAACTTAAATTCACTGGTGACGTTTGAAATTGTGATCTTGGAACACTTGACAAGCCATATTTTAGAAATAACTAGTAAATGAAATATAAAAATATATGTTGTACAAGGTCAGAAATAAACATGCAAAAACATGCAATAACAAAATAAGAATGGTTAAAATAAACTATATGTAAAAAGATAAAAATAAGTAAGAATTGATAATTGAACCGAACCATCAGTCTAAAAACGAATAATCCAAGGACA
>MJUU01035305.1:4691-33154 GCA_002080025.1 Modiolus philippinarum
AAATATACATTTCTTTCAGGACACTGAGTACAGATTTGCTAACATTTTCACAATCATATTTTGGAAAATCATGTTCTCAGCCAGTTTTCGTAACTTTAACGTAGCTCGTGACTATTAACAAACAAAGGGATATGGAATAAATGTGCACGGAACAAAATCCCTATACATACATGGTAATATGAAGAAAATGGAACAACGCTTTTATTGTTGTTCTTCTACTTGAAGTATCCGTGAGGCCTTCAACAAAGAGCAAACACTCCTACCTCATAGTAAGTTCAAGACGGCCCCTAGCACCGATTTGAGATGAATTCACTTGATAAATGTTGAACAACGCATGTCTGTGTATCCCCTTTGTCATGGATGCGGGGTCATCAACAAGCACAAGATATCTGGCAAAGTACTCTTTCAAACACTGTCATCCGTTGCCCGACAAAGGAACAAATAGACAATACATCATATAAACGATCACAAGGCACTCATCGAGTTGATTGTAAGAAAACTTTGCAAGTAAAATCCGAAGATGTGTGCAATATATAAACAGATAGCCAGAAAAATAGTTTAAGTTTTACAAAAGCATGTTAAAAGAAAAGTTTATGCCTCTGTTATTCAAAAATAACAGTTGGTTTGAGGGAAAAGTTTCTCACAGGAAAAGGTAACTGCTGTGAATTTTCAAGTGACGACGCACAGATTCAAGAGCAAACGACTGTTAGTGATTAAGATGTCAAGGTGGCGAGTTGACTCAATTCAAATCTATCATTTCACGAAGTGGGGGGTTTATGTGATACCCCGAGCGTCCATGTCCGATTAGGTAATATGGTTAAATATTTCACGAAAGGGTACGGAGTAAATGAACATGAGACCATAATACATATGTTAACTCCAACTGCAATGATTTTAATGAGCTGTATGGCCATTTCGGAAATTAATTCCTCATCAGCAGCACTAGAACCTAAACAAAGGAAAACTGTTTAAAATGCATAAAACCAAACGATATCCAAATAATCAGTAATATCAAATATAGCTGAGGACAAAACTACGATGGAGGGAGTTAACCCTTCGGTTTAGAATTAACATAAAATTGAACACAGTGTACACATGAGATATTATCTCATGTACAAGTACACCATATCTAAGAAAAATAAAGAGCATACATCTCTACCACGGGGAATTGTTTTACCAACAATGCATACCATAAGTCTATTTTGGTATGCATTGTGCAATTTTTGTTACAACCTGCGATATTCAGGTAAAGGGTCAGATTGATAGTCAGGGAAAGAGTTCTGTTAAATTAAGGAAAGGCTTTGGGTTATTTCATTCAATTTTAATTTATTTTGTACTATATAAAGTTCGTCCTTTTTACATTTTTGTTAACTGTGTTGTCTTGTATATCACACTTGTTAGTTTTGTCTTTGTCGATGATGTTTGTGATACAGATATATGTCTTTCAAACGTTGACCTTGTTCTTATCTTGATTGAAAGTTCGAGAAGAAACATGTACCATGAATTTCAATTGGTTTTGTCTTAGGTTTAAAGAATGACATCTACCAAACAGCCATCCAACAGATCTTTCATAAAACCATTTTCACTTAGTATTGTATGAACATTTGACTGACTTACGAACTGTCAAAGACAGTTGTTGAGTTGAATCCAGACACTGCCGCAATGGGTGGGGAGGTTTGGCGCACCATAAAACCAGTTTAACCTTTGAAATGCCTGTACTAAGTCAGGACCATTGCGGTCGACAATTTTGTCGGTGGTTTCCACATTATTTATCTATTTATCTCTTGGACGCTATTCGGTAATTTTGTTATTACCCACATTTACTGCTTGGTAACAAGTGTGTTATTCATAATCCAAGAATACGTAAAATACTGTATGTTCTCTCAAGGAAGAATCTACCATATGCTTGAAATCACTTTTAAACAAATACTTCCAATCTGTGCCGGCATTTTGCAGTATATTCCCCTTCACTTTCAATTTGCACTCGGCACATACTGCAAAAAATGCTAGATAGGAGAGCAGACTGTATAAAGCCGTTCAAGCTTCGTATGGCACCGATTGCCAAGACCTTCACATCGATCTCACCTCGTCTTTGACCTACATTTTACGCATGAGCGACTTGGTACATATGTATGTACAATCGATAATGTCTTTACCATTAACTTATGTGTCCCACATCAACGATTTTGGTACGGATAGTGTATTTGGGATGACAACTGCAATGCATGTTTTGAATGTTGTTTGTAACCTTCTTTTGTGCATGAGCGACTTGGATTGATAGAAAGGTTGCAGTTTATCCCGCCTTACATGTCCTACATTAACCATATTTATACAGACAATGCAATATTTATTTATCACAATTGCAATGCATGCTTCGGCTGTAGAGCAATTATTTTACTTATGCCCATAAATAAAAATATGGAGCAAAGGAAACTGCTAAAGTATTAAGAATGCAACATTAAACAGGGATACTGTAGTTTTTACTGAAAGTAAAGAGACTGATTTAAATGGTCTAGTCCCAGGATACATAGGAGACGAGTGCCATATTATTGCTAGGAAAGTTGACGCAGTATGATAAAAGACATGTAGACTTAATAGAAAAGTAAAAGACCTCGTAGCATTAAAATAGCTGAGAAATAACAAAACAGTTTTTAAAAAATATGTAAAGCCATACAAATATACATACCAAAATATAGAAACCTTGTTATCAGAGTATAGGAAACTGAATTATAAATAAGATGGATTGATTGATTTTTTTACGCCATTTTCATCAATTTCTCAACCTTATCGTGGAGAGAACTATAAAGTTCATTGAACAATCATAAGAAAAACATAAAAATATCAACATAAAATCCAATACAAGTCCAAGCAAATGTGTAAAATATTAAAATCATAATAGAGGACTTTTTACTGACTTTTTACCTGATTGTATTCCATGTAGTTTATTGTTTATTTGCAGATCCCAATATGTCTGTCATATCTTCAAAATGATTTAACTGGTTAGAGGCTCATGTAAGTGTACGAGACAAACATAACATGAGAAGAGCCAACTGCACAGCTTATGTGTAAGTTATCGGATAAACTATGAAAGGATATGGAGTAAATGCACATGAGACAAAGTCTCTACAAATAGGGTCTGTAAGTCTCGTTTAATTTTGAAACTTCCGGGCACATACTTTGTACCCGGAAGTTGCATTTTTAGCAAAAACATATGACGTTTGAAACAAAAAAAAATGGACGTCACAATCCTGCAACGTCATATTTAGGCGGGAAACGTTTTCAAATTGCAGTTTTATCGTGATTTCTCGGTGTCACATGACGAGACTTACAGACCCTATACATGGTATATCTAAGCCCTTATTACTCTATCACCAGATTAAACAAAATAAGACACATTCAAATTATGTGGTAAAGATTGATGGTAGAAAGAAAAGGTTAGGAAAGAGAAAGACAAAACAATACTAGCAATTTTATTTTCGAGATGAAATAGTATCCATCTTAAGAAATGAACTAAATCAAAGGCAATATCCATCTTTAGTTGAAAACAAAGTGCAAGCCAAAATACTAAAACAATGGTCCGCTTATATTGACAGAAAAAAATTGCTGACAGGTAGACTACTATACATATATATATATATATATATATATATATATATACGTGTCTATAGTTTTAATCTAACAATGCTTTGATGCTTATAGAACGGATTGATAAAGTAATTTTGCAGGACAAAAAATCTCTCTATTTGTCTGCTTTTTTGAAGGTTTATCGATCTTTTCAGCCAGATGATAAAAGTGATAGCTAAAGACAATCTGGAAAACTGACATCTAGACTTGAAAACCATTACAAAGACTCTATTGTTATTGCTGCCCAGAAAGGACAAGGGAAGTCTAGCATTGTATTTTCTAGCACCATACCAGTTAGGGATGCCGTCAAAAAAGTAAATGATATCAAGCTTCAGTTCAATACATTCACAGAAAATTCTTCAATTGAAAGTGAAACAACATCAATCAAACCAAGTGAAATTCAAATTCTCCATTCCGCGGCGTCAATTCTCAGGCGTGAAATGGATAAGGTGTATGTATCCTGACAATTTAATTCCGCTTCTGCACTGTCTTTAGATATATCTTAAACAGTATTACCTGATTGTCTGCTATGTTTTGTTACCTGGCTAATCGACAAAAACTTTTCCCCAACCCAGTAGTCAGTACTCCGGTGCTGACCCGAAAACCGATTTTCTTGAAAATTGCAATATCTAAATTATACAAAAATTTTGTTTAAAGCTGAGGAGGTTCTCCCTCATGCATAGCTCTGTTCTTAGCTGAATTTTGGCTTTTCTATTTAGATCTTTTTTGTTAATTTGTTCTCTATCAGCTTACACGTTTTTCGGTAAATGGACTTCCAAATGTTGTGGTATGATTTGCACTGATGAGACATAAGTTGTCGAAATGTGTATATGCAGAAAATAAATTAACAGTAACTTCGGTATTTTGTTGTTGATAATGTGTCGACTTCTTGTGAGGTTCGAGATGATATTCGAAGAAAAACGCACAGCTCTTGCTGAATGTCTCTTTTCAAACAACAGTACCATAATATCCCCTTTTTCCTTGGATTTGCCATTCAACTCTTTCATGAGTTCGGATCAAAATCATTGATAGAAACGTTAAACCAACATGGTTTTTATGTAAGCTATGATCAAGTTCGAAGGTTTTTGACCAGCATAGCCAACGAAGAAGTCTCAAGGATTCAAGAAAACAGTTTTGTTCCCGTTGGTATAATAAAGTCTTGAGCACTTATTCAAGAAGGTGTCGACAATATCAATATAAATACCGAGACAAAAGACGGTAAAAACACATTTCATTCTTTGGCTCGAGCAATCTTCCAAAATACAATACTGCCAGCATCGATTGGAACTGGAACCAGAGGGAGAATAGAACGACAGTAGGAAAAGGCGTTTTTATCAGACGAAACAACTTCTTCTATGATGCAGTGCTTAGCGTTTGTTAAAACTAAAAGTCGAGGAGAACCACCGAGGCGGGAAAACCCTCTTAGATTTATAAACAGTTATAAAAATCCAATTGGTGATGTTTCTGATATTCTATGGTTTACCCTGCGAATGAATCACGCCCAGACACAAATTTGACCCCGGGTGTGCTGGTCGACAGTGTTTGTCAAACTGTTCCATTCTGGTTTGGGTATTTTAGTACCCTTTCACCTCTGAAACCAGACAGAACAATTGTATCGTATGGACCTATTATTGATAGCGAGCCAGCAGATATGGCAACAATCTACACTTCAATGAAATATAGTAAAGCACTAGCTGAGAAATTAGCCCAAAAATATTCCATTCACACGATGGACCAGCCGTTGTACGCTATAGCTCAGCAGGTAAAATGTTCACCGAAGAAAGAATTTTCTAATCATATAGTACGATTGGGTGGGTTCCATACTGTGTCACGTTTTATAGCCACTATTGGGACAACTTGTCCGATGCAGGTCTTAGGGATTTATTTGTCGGTTCAGGTGTGTACGCTAGATGTACTGTTGAACAATGCTTAGTGGTAAGCAGTTTAATCGGGCAGTTAGAGGTTTGACAATTTCTACGGAGCTTTCATGCATCTCATGCTGTCTGAATTTTTTAAATGATGATCATTTGAATTGAAAAAAAGAAGCTGTGCCCTCAGAATTTTGGATCATGTTGACAAAAGTACAATCTACAAGGTAATGAAAGCCGCGTGGTTCTTAAAACAGTCGAAAAACAGTTTTCCAACCACATAACGCCTTTTTTCTAAGAATTCGTTGAATTGTCATCTGTAAAATCACCGACGTTCAAATTTTGGCACATGCTGCTTCAGGCGATTCAACTAATTTTGCACAACTTCAAAGCAGAGCGAGAAGGAAATTTGGCATTGCATTTGTACTCCATTTCTCAAATGCCTCCGTATTTCTTTGCAGCAAACCATTCAAATTATTCAAGATGGACTCCGGTATATATCTAAGACATGCTTGAACTTCCTGATGAAGTTAAGCGTTTTTTTTTAAATCGCGAATTTGCAATTCTGGAGGTTTCTGGAATGTACAACGGGATTTTGAGCGACATGGCTGTAGAAAAGACAGTTATAAAGGATTGAAAGGGTAGTGGTGGGATATCAAAGATAACTCGGCAAAAGGGAACTATGGTCAGGTGGTCATTGTCTCGCCACATTTTAGCGGAATATGCAAATGTTATGCACTGTCGTCCTGGGGAAAAGATGGACAGTGGTCATGAACAACAGCAGACCCAGCAGGCAGCTATGAAACGAGACGAAGAACACGTCGTTCAATTAATCAACCATGTCACAGAAAGAATGACCAATCCATTCGACACGGCTTCTCATCCTGATGGCTTGATAAATATTGCCACTCAAATGCATGCTATAACAGAGGTTCAAAATTCACTTTTAACGATCATTGAATCTGGTGAACATCGACTGAGATCTTTTGTTAAAAGTTATTTGTCATGCGATGGTGATGCAAGTTTCTTCACTCCAGTTCCCAGATTATCCTTGAAAACGTTCTCTGACATGGGTAGAAAAACGCCGTTTCGTACTCGCTCAGGGCAGACCTTGCACATCCATGCTGATGCTGAGCTTGTGTTTCCTAGAGCTCTAACTCTTTGTAGTTCTCGTGATGATGTCTCTCTCCAAAACGTGTTAGAGCACCCAATCGGTCCTATCCCGACATCAATTTTCCATGATGATGGGACTATGCGGAAGACTATTAAAGCAGAATTACTCCACAAACTGGAGGAATCAGTTTCAAGCGCTTCGAGTTTACCCCATTTTGATCACTCTGCTACTGTGGTAATTCGAGATGGAATGGCACTAGTTCAGAGTTTGAATGTACGTAAGGATTCCACATTTGGTGATCTCGCTAATGCTTTTGTTGACAGGCCGCCAAAAATTTCGATCACTGTGAGACACTTGTGGACGTTTTTGACAGGTATGACAAGCCGTTATCTTTGAAGAACTGTGAACGGGGCGACGTTCGGGCAATTCTGTAGGATCCAAAATATTCTAGGTAATAGAGGGGCATACTGTTCCTGACTTGAGGAAATTTTTGTCTTTACCTGACAGAAGATCCAGTTCCTGCGATTTCTTGGTGATTATTTCACATCCAATGTCAATGAGAAATTAAGTGTATTTTTTCCCACGGCTTGGTACTTAGCTTGTTGTTTCACTGATCCAGAGATGGTTAAAAAGTCTCGGAAGCCGGTGTCCTTGATTGTCCGTCTCTTAGATTCGACCACAAAGAGGCAGATACAAGAATGATATTTCATTCTTTCTGCGCTGATACAATGTTCAACGCTAAAAGGTAGAATCGTCATCAAATCGGACGATACAGATGTGCTTGTTTTTAGCGATTCATTTTCATCCTTAGCTAAAAAGCACAACAGAAATGTGGATTCAGACTTGTTCGGTCAGGAATATGAAAGACAATCGTCGATTCATTCCCGTACATGCCATTGTGAGTGCCATTTGGCCATTGATGTAAAAGATTCTTCTATTTTCACATGCACTTACGGGATGTGACACCACTTCTGCATTTTGTAGAATAGGAAAGAAGTTCTTATCTAAGCTTGTCACAGGTCAGTCAATTCGTTTTCAAGATCTTGCCTTTCTAGCAGAAGATGACGTTGACAGTGGAATTGATGATTCAAGGAAGGTAATTTCTTCATCATGTTCATTGTATGACACAGGAGGCAGGGTCAAGAAGTAACACAACAATTTAAACCAGTTAAGACTTCAACTTGCTACAAGTAAAGACAAAGGTCTTGTAAAACTGCCCCCATGCAAAGCATCTTTTAGAGAGCATATCTTGCGAGTTATGTGGTAAAGCAGGGTCTTGGCGTCGTAATTGGAAGCTAAACCCAACAATGGAGAACCAGGTGACTATGGTTGGAAGATGGAGGACAACAAATTAGAACCTGTGCTTTTCAAAGGACAAATGGCGTCCGACTTTCTTCAAGACATGATTTGCTCGTGTAAAGAAAAACGCGCATGTTTATCTGCATGCGTGTGCAAAGAGCAAGGACTGCATTGCACAGAGTAATGTGCATGCCAGGGCAGTGAATAATGTAACAATGCAAAAACTGTTTGCGATGGCTCTGAAACCAATGATTGTCCACTTTTAAAAACAAATATGCAAGTGTCTCATTGGAATAATAATCTTTTGAGTGTGAGCAAAGCAGAGTGTAAAAATCTTCATATGTTCTTCTCAGTTATATCTGAAGCTCTTTTACCATGCTAGGCGTTTCGTGTGTGTGTGTTTTACATATTATATGACGTTTATGACTCTACCTTTTAGGTGTTTTACCTTTTATTTGCTGTCTGTTTTAAATTGAACTATTGTACTGTTTTATGGCGAAACAACAAATGTTGAGGCCTAGAGTTTTTTGGTCTGTTCGTTCCTTCGTTTGTGTTCCCGTCGTACTTCAGGTAAAATTTACATTTAGTATGATTTCTCGGGAACTACAATTTTCATCTTCATGAATTTTTACTAACATATTCATCCTAACAAGTGCAACATAATGTAGCATTATGCATTTTATCGACATGATACCAGATAGAATATCGATGTCATTTTCCTATTCCTTTTCAAATTCATTGATTTACCTTGTAGATATTGTTTCTGTTCGATAGATTTTATTTTTACTTGCAGTCTCTATCCCTTAAATTACCTGTAAGACGCCATTTTTATTCTATAGATGCTGTTTCTATTTCTAAGATTTTCCCTTTTAGGTGCCGTTTTTATTCCTTAGATTTAACCTTTTGCATACCATCTCTATTCCTTAGAGTTAACCTTTTTTGATGTTGTCTCTATTCTTTAGATTTTACACCATGACTGCCCAGGTGGGTAAAAGCAGGGTCCGGTCCTTATCAGTCGTCTAACATGGGTTATCTCAACAATTGCACTCTTCAACATATCTCGACTTTGCCTCGCCAGAGAAAACTATCCGACGCAAAGTTTGAATCAATATCACAGGATATCAATGACATGTCCTCGTACTCTTCGTAGCCCGAGTCCTCAGCTGGGTAAATGCACGGTTCACTCACATATTGCTTCCGAAAATGGAAAAAAAAATCACCTAAAACCCCAATTTTGTCTCGTCAGAAAAAAATCACCCGAGGCAAAGTTATGGTCGATATTGCAGTATCTGAAGCAAAAATACTAGAACATTTTACACCATGACTGCCTAGGGTCCGGTCCCTATCAGTCGTTGAACATGGGTTATCTCAACAATTGCACTTTTCAAGGTATTTCGACTTTGTTTCGCCAGAGAAACTATCCGAGGCAAAGTTTGAAAACCGATACCACAGGATATCAATGACATGTCCTCGTACCCTCCGTAGCCCTAGTCCTCAGTTGGGTAAATGCACGGTTCACTCAGAGATGGCTTCCGAAAAGGGAAAAAAATCACCTAAAACCCAAATTTTGTCCCGCTCGAAAAAAATAACCCGAGGCAAAGTTATGGTCGATATTGCAGTATCTGAAGCAAAAATACTAGAACATTCTACACCATGACTGCCTAGGTGGGTAAATGCACGGTCCGATCTCTATCAGTCGTCTTACATTGGTTATCTCAACAATTGCACTCAAGATATTTCGACTTTGCCTCGCCAGAGAAACTACCCGAGGCAAAGTTTGAACCGATATACTAGGATATCAATAACATGTCCGTGTACTCTCCGTAGTCCTATTCCTCAGGTGGGTAAATGCACGGTTCACTCACAGATGGCTTCCGAAAATGGAAAAAAATCACCTAAAACCCCAATTTTGTCTCGCCAGAAATAAACAACCGAGGCAAAGTTATGGTCGATATTGCAGAATCTGAAGCAGAAATACTAGAACATTCTACACCATAACTACCCAGGAGGTTAAATGCACGGTCCGGTCCCTATCAGTCGTCTAACATGGGTTATCTCAACAATTGCACTTTTCAAGATATCTTGACTTTGTCTGAGAATTTGCAGAGAGAACTATATTAGGTAAAAAATATAACATGTCCTCCTACTCTTTATAGCCTGAGTCGTCAGGTTCTCCGTTTTGACAGCTTATGATATCAGGGTACCAAAGTTGATAAGTCAAGAGAGGAAATTCATACTTTCTACCTGGCCTTTATTTGAGATTTGCTTAAATATGGAAAAAACAGATTTCAACAGGGAATTTGAAGCCTATACGTACCGTGACTCTTACAAAAACTTTAAAAAATTCATAAAAATTAAAAAGGAAACACATTAAGATCAAATGCACGAAAGAACTAGGAACTATATTCGAGGAAACGTGAATAGGTAGAAAATAACTTTGGGCTCTGACTAAATACCGGATTTTTTCTCGGAATGTGCACCAGAAACTATGTAAAGTGGCCTTTCCTGCTTTTTAAGGTGTTCAGTGCACGCCACAAGATGCTTTTATAATTATTCAACTTTTCAAATTTTCACACAAAAACTAAGCATAAAAAAAACAGTAACAAAAAAAGGAACAAAAAAATTTGCAACCTTTTCATAATTAAGTCGTGTATTTTAAGTAATGACTTACTTAAAATCTTACATTAATGTTTATATTTTTTAATGTTTTGGTGTTTTCAAAAGATCTTAAATTGACGTGAAAGATCGTTATAATATTATATTCGGGATTATATGCATTTTTCCTTAATGAATTATCTATATTGATTCATTTACCCAAATATGACACAATTCCAGCATAATACATCAGAAAACACTGAACAGGAATCTGAAGACATACAGGAGGTTGAGGATGATGATGATAATCAGAGTCAGGTCTCTGATTAGTCAGTCAGTTGTCCGAACCAGCAGTGGCTGTAAGACGGTCAACCAGAGAGAGACGCCCTCCTTCTTGGATGTCATCCGGACAGTAGGACTTATCCAAGTCAATGGGTAATAGTAACTTCGGTATTCAGTTATTTGGGAACAGTTGCAGGCGACAGGGAGTGGTTTCAGAAAATATAGTGTATAACTTTACTTACACAAACTGATATGTTCAATGGCAAGACTTTACAGACAGAAGCAGCCAAAACCATTTTGGACATCTGCAAGATTCCCACCAGCCAGAAATGACGGGACGTCATTTTGCATCTGGGGGGAGCATGTGATAGTCAGTAATTTTGTGGGTTTTATCTTATTTTGTTAATTACTTTAATTATTTGCAGAACTACTTTATAGACATTAATTAATTTAATTAATTAATGTGTAAGTATTTTTGTAGTTAATTACAGAAGTGTGATTGACTTATTTATTATGTGGACTTGTATTTTTATGACGTTGAAGACTTTGTAAATATTGAGTTATTCAGATTATAAATTTGAGTAAACCTTATTAATTAAAGCTTACAATAAATAAAGCTTATAATAGTCTGAAGCTATTTATATGTTAAATAAGATGTAAATAAATATGATGTAAATAAAGTAAATAATGATGGATGAGAGTTTGGTAAGAATGAGTTAAATAATGAATTTCCAGTAAACTTTGAAATAAAGTTAAACTGATTGTTTTATTTAAAACCTTAGCTGTTAATATATTTTATTTAAAACCTTAGCTGTTAATATATATATATAATTTTGTCAGAGATTATAATCAACCCTTTTTGTACAGGATTATAATCATAGACAGGCCATGATATGACAGTTTTGTAAACAACTGATGTCCACAGTACCTTTACACCTCATGTGAGGTAAGCATTGGTGTTTTTGATTAGCTTTGTTTTGCTCAGCTTTTTGCTTAGCTTAGCTTATATTTTGCTTAGCTTATAGTTTTATCTTTAGTTTGCTTACTTAATGCCTTGATTATTATTTTTAAGCTAATTGTATTTATATTGACACTTGCAGACAAGTTTATTATTTTTATACTTTTGACACATTTATATAATTGTACATATGTATTAAGTGTCATTGCATTTCATGGTTTTTCATCAATATTGAATACTGATGAAATAGAAAACCGAAGATATATTTAATTTATATTTTTACAAATTGTTATACACTCACGCCTGTAATGATTATACATTTATTACAATAAGCTTTATTGTAATTATCACGATTTTAAGATGTACCGAAGGAAAAAGTCACACTCAAATTGGTCAAGTAGTAATATTTTGACAAGAATGTAATTTGAGTTATTCCCCTTTGGATAGTAATTTGTTTACTTACGTTGTATTATTGTATTGCAGGTTTTTTTTTTATTGTTGTATGATGCAGTTAATAAAATCCAAAAAAAAAACCCTAGAGTTAGTTTTGATTATCAGCCACGCCTATAGAAGCCCGGCTACAGATACTTACCCTAAAAGTGGCTGCTAGCAATTTGGCTGCTGGCTACTAAATAGATGATAGTCTTATGAGTGTATTTTGGTATTTAGACGTATCCACAAAAGAGACTGCTAGCTTTTGGCTGCTAGAAATTGGCTGCTAGCTTCAGCCTGGTCCTTTGCTATTATGGTAAGGAACTTAATTTGTTTAACATATTCAATATTGAACAATACATGCACAGAGTTAAAACAGAATAATTGAGACTTCTACATATCTATGTTGCTGCAAACAACATGTATAAGTTGCCTCTGACAAGCGTTGGCGAGGTTTAACACAAATCAGAACCAGTTTCTTGATGTGTCAAAATGCAGAAGTTGTAGAAATGTATTCGTTGATAACTGTCACAATACATCAACAACTTGAGACCAAGTCTCTACAAATACAAATAAAATTAAACGACTGCTTCATTAAAATGTTTTATATTCTGGAATTTGAAAAACTGATCCGATAAACGGTTCACACAGAGGGTAGAAATAGTTGTTTCGCAATAGATTAAAATAATCGAAAGAAATAATGTTCGTATGTTTGTCTAATCCATGTGAGATAAATAGCTAATACAGGTAAAAGAATACTGAAATGAAGAATTCAAATCGTTGCGTTTTTTTCTACCCATGCTATCATTGACAAATAACTACAGGACAGGCACGCTAAATTTCCGAAAAAAGAAAAAGTGACGTAAATAATGTGTATATTTATATACTGTATGTTATCAATTCTATAAAGTAACATCGTCACTTTTGACTGACAATAAACCGGATTTTGAAATTTACACACTATATTTATCGGAGACACGCACCTCATTTTTTGTACAATAATAGGCTTGTACATCACATGACATCTCTGGGATAATTTTGAAAATTTTACAGCTACTTCGTGGCTTTCGAATTGAAAATGAGTCAGCTTAAATCATCATATAATATACAATAACTACAGTGTCAAACATGCAATTTATGGAGTTTTTATACGACCGCAAGATAGTTTAGGTCGTATAATGGTATAGTGCTGTCGTCGTTGTCGTCGTCCTGGTCCGGCGTCGTTCACTGTAGACACTTCTGTTTTTCGTCAATAACTTAAGTTCAAGTTGATCAATTGTTATTAAATTTTAACACAATGTTCCTTGGCACAAAAGGAAGGCTGGGACTGGTTTTGGTTATTCTTGGCTCTCCCGCTTTAATAAAAAGGGCAAAATGTGATGTTTCACATATTTGGCTGTAGAATTTTTATTATTTATCAGATTTCGATGCGGTTTCTTTCATTGTGCTCCTTAGAAAATTTCCAATCAGTAATATGCCAAGGGATTTCACATCGCATATACAGTTCATGAGATAAGTGGGGCCTGAATGGGGGTATCTCATTTTTTTTTATTTGTTGCCATATTTTAATGCAGCAGTTTTTTTTCAATGGATTCCTTATGAAAAATTTAACATAATTTTTAAGTGTATTTTTGATAACGTTTTCCTTTTGAAGATATAAGGGGCCAAACAGGGCCAAGAATGCAACTGTGCAGATTACCTATTTTTTATTTTTCATCAGATTTATTTTTTTTTTCGTTGAACTCCTCTTGATGTAAACTTTAAGTATTATACAAAGAATGTTTCATTACTCTTTCGGTTTCCGAGCTATTAGGGGTCAAAGGAACCAAATTAAGATTTTTATTTGATTTTTCTTTGGATTCCTCTTGATTTAAGCTTTTGAAGGTATGGCTACAGATTATGCGTATCTCTTACTGATTCTGAGCTATTAGGGGTCAAAGGGGCAGGAATTGCAATTTGTCCTAATATTTAAAATTTTTTCGATGGGATTTTCATGTTTAGATTGCTCTTGTTGTAAGCTTTTCGGATTTTTGGATTGTGTCAATAGATTTGATGCAGCATTTACTGTTTCCAAACTATAAGGGTCAAAGGGTTGGTATTGAAATATTGAAATTTTTGAAAAATATGTTAAATCATTATTATGCCCCCGCGACGGCAAGTCGGGGCATATTGTTTTACCTCTGTCCGTCCGTCCGTAATTCCGTCTGTCCGATCTCTGATGAGTTGTATTCCGGATAACTGATCCCACAATATTAATGCTACATTTATTTTACTTTGCACAGTGATTAGGCATGGATTAAAGATGTGCATATTGCCATGGTTTAGATTTTGGCAAAAAAACTGTGATATTGAGGGGTAGTTAACCTTAGCCATTTTATCAAAATGTGTGTTCTAGAACTGCTATTCCGGACAACTCCTCCCATAATGTTAATGCTACATTTATTTTACTTTGCACACTGATTAGGCATGGATTTAAGATGTGCGTATTGTCATGGTTTAGATTTTGGCCAAAAATTGTGATTTTGATGGGAAGTTGAACTTGACCAATTTATCAAAATGTGTGTTCTATAACTGTTATTCCGGACAACTCCTCCCATTATGATAAAGCTACATTTATTTTACTTTGTATAGTGATTGGGCATAGATTGAAGATATTCATATTGCCATGGTTTAGATTTTGGCCACAAATTGTGATTTTGAGGGGCAGTTGAACTTGGCCATTTTATTGAAATTTGTGTTCTGGAACTGTTAATCTGGATATCTCCTCCCACAATATTAAAGCTACACTTATTTTACTTTGAACAGTGATAATGCATGGATTGAAGATGTGCATATTGTCACAGCTTAGATTTTGGCAAAAAATTGTGATTTGGAGGGGTAGTTGAACTTGGCCATTTTATTGAAATGTTTATTCTGGAACTGTCATCTCGATGCCACAGTTGTATCAATGCTTAGAAATAAGATTTCCATGTTTTATATCAATTTGCAGGGCATCATAGTAGGACACAGAGTAGCTAAATTTCATTCAAAACTTGAGTGTAAACACATCGAAAAAACTTGAATGATGGCACGGGGGCATTTACTCTCTAGTTTTTTAATCGATTTTTGATAGGATTTCTGTCTTTGGATTCATCTTGATGCAATTATAAGCTGTCAGTATATGTAAGCTTATTACTGTGTCATGCTCCTTATTGTGTCCATTTAGTAACTGTATCAAGTTCTTAATTGTGTCCATAATTCACTTTAATTTACAATCGTTTAAATTTCAGTGGTCGACATGCTGCGGTCGTATCTTGCTGGGCTCGGCGTAGCCTTTAATAATTATAGTTATTATTAAATCGAATTTGGTGATTTCAATGATATGCAACAGTTAAATTCAAATGTAGTGTTGCGTGTCACTCAAATTGTGATGGTCTAATTCATCAGTGGAAAGATGTTCTCGATAATATCACATCCTAAATCCTTAACTCGGTTGGTCTCTGACTTCAGACGCATATAATTTATTTTTCATGACCTGTATAAGCATACTTACATGCTTATCCTGAGGATTAACTAAGATTTCCAAGTTTCTCGCTGTTTTTAGACGTTATATATGTAATTCACTTATAGATAATAAAAAATGGATGATGAATATTAATAAATCACGCCCTTTGATATCTTTATATGATTTATTAATATTTGGAATTTATTTATAAATACATTTGTATCTGTAAATCATTTATTAATATCAATAATTCTTTCATAGATATCAATAAATAACGAGTAATCTCCACAACAGCTTTCCATAGAGATTAGTCTTTCAAATAGAATGATGAAGACGCTTGAAATTTTAAGTACACAATTCGACTGGTTGCTTTGTGGACCAAGAAGACATTTTGCAGAAACAATCACAATAACTTCTGTATGTTATCGTTTATTACTACTGGGACGATGCCTCTGCTGATGGACTGTTAGTCCCCGAGGGTATTTACATGTACCAACCCAGTAGCCGGTACTTTAGTGCTGCCCAGAAAACCGATTTTGTTTGGAAACGTACAATATCTATATTTTAGAAAGTTTTGTTTAAAACTAAGGAGTGTCTCCCACTTGCATAGCTTTGTCCTAAGCTGATTTTGGCTTTTCTATTTAGATCTCATTTGCTCCGTATCAGTTTTACACGTATTTCGGTTTATGGACTTCCAAAAGTTTTAATTTAATCTGCACTGAAAACATAAGTTCTGGAATTGCGCATATCTAAACAAATTCACAGTAACTTTGGTATTTTGTTATTTTATACTAATTGTTTTTCTGATTTTAAAAATCTAGGACTTGGTTTTTTTAACTGCTTTATTTTTGTTGGTTCAATATATAAACTACAGATTATGGGTTGCTGTAAATTTCACGTACACAATTGTTTAAAAATTATAATTTAAATAGTTCAATGAATAAATCTTTATTTAATGTTTTAATAAAGTTAATTTATGTTTGAATAAATTCAATTAATTAGCACCTTTTCAGTGTGGCAGTGTGAACTAATATTAAAAGAATATATAACTAATTTATATATAAACATTTAATGTTTCAGTCACATGAAATGGTTTATTCGTTATTTGTGTAGTTTGTAAAGGAACAATTTAATTCAACTGCCGTGAGCCGAAAATGAAGTATCTGATTTTATCAATGTTGCATTTGCTTTTCCAGCGTAAGTTGAAAAAATGATTTCATATAAGTTTGGTATTGTGTTTCTATGCATTGCCTTCCAAATGTATTGTTTGGATCTGAACTGAAGAGAGATGTGGCAAGGCAACCTGAAGAAACTAAATTTATTTAAACGTCGATATTTTGTAATGATGGTCATATATTTTTTGGCAGTGTCCAGTAGAGATCTAATACGCCAACGGTCAAGGACGTGTTTTATTTTTGTAGAGTAGTCTTATATTCATGTGTTACATATGTAAAAATATACGCAGTTTAGTCAACAGTTACTGAATCCGAATTATGTTCAAGTCAGAAGGTATAAAACCCTTTTTAATTTTAACAATTAATATTTTAATATAAAAAACCACATATCTTTGTTATTTTTAGTACTTTCCCGGGATGTGAAAGTTGTTTGTCGCTATAAAATATTATAGCCATTAGAAAAGTGAATGTCTGAGGCGCCTTTTTCATTTATTTTTGAAATGTTTCAGTAGTTATGTCTTTTTTTTTAATATGTTTTTTTAGAACGGGAGGGGTTACTTTTATTTATTTTTTTTTTTTTCATTTTTTTGTTTGTTTGTTTGTTTGTTTGTTTTTTTTTTGCTTTTGTTTTTTTATGGAACAATCATTGTTACACAAAATATAACAGTAAAAATTTAAACCGATTGAACCGAAAATTCAACAGTGCCATATTGAACACTGATAGTACATTGACGTGTTTGGCTAGTATATATAAATCTTTGAATACAAAAATGTAATAATTGTAACTTCGTTTTGCCGTTAAGCGGCTTAGAAATGATAGATGTTGGGTACAAAAAAAAATTGCAGAGCTTTTTCTCGTGTGCATTTACTCCATATCCCGTCATTCCTTTTTTAACATCCATGTTGTAAATAGGTATTGGTATCGATTCGGATGATGACCTTGCATCTGCACCAAAGAATGTTTTGTGTCGTCATTGACACAAACAGCAATAAAGAAGTCGTTATTTCAGGTCGTTTCAGAATAAAAAAAAACTTTATATTTTCTTTCACAGTTAATTCGAAATAATTCATAATGGGTAAGGTGCTGTTGTAATTTTACTATGGGCTAGGCGTTTTTAATCCTCGCTAAAAAAATGGTGAAATTACAGTATAAAGGCCTTGCTCATGGTGAAATGACAACAGCACTATACTTGCCTTGAACTCTTTATTCACCCGGGCACCTGAATCAGTTTTCATAATATAATATGAAAGCCTGGCCGAGAACCATTGTAGCAAAACTGTATGGAGAAACGCCACGCTCCATGCTGTATAAAGGTCCCTTCTATATTGTCGAAAGAGAGCAGAGTCACTTGGACTAAATTTCCTGCCCCTACCCATTTCTCCCCTTTTCCAATGGCAATTAAAACTCGGTGTCCCGGTTTTCCCTTCCACCTTTGTGTCTTCCTTCTCTTACTTATATATATATTTTTTTAATTGATTAACTTGTTCTCGTCCTGATATACCTGAAATATTGTTCACTGGACGTTAAACTCTAACTAATCAATCAATCAATTAATTAATTATTAACTCAATCATTTAATCTAAATTTATCGTCTTAATGCTTTCAAAGCTCACTGCCTTGAATACTTATAAAAGAATTTGACAGCTTTAATATATAAAGAAAAACTATTTTTTATCAGATGTACAGAGTAGTTTTAGCAATCCATGGTTATCAACAAAAGTTAGACATGTGTCAGCTGTTGGAGATGTTAATACAACTGACTTCATTAAACATTTGGAAAGTAATGTAACCAGCTATGTAAGGATGTGTTGTTCAGGTAAGGGATCGTTGACTTGCACTTTGTGTGTCTCGTTAATTAAACATTCCAATAGCCACGATTTTTAGAGTTTTGTTAATTAAATACATTTATTGGCACTGGTGAAAAAGATTGATTCTTGTCACTTAAAAAAGTATAGAATGTTGTCATATTCAGTAAAACACACCAATTGATGACCTTGTGGCGAATCAAGCTTTCTCCAGACGTTTTAACCCGTGGAGTTCCCCTTGCATTCGTCACCGTTTTATCGATATTCATCACGGTCGATAAATGATAAACAACGCCTCCATACATTGTCTCCTTGACTCTGAGAACAATGGAATATTAATTTGCAATAAATTCCGCTAGGTTCGCCCTGAACTTACTATGAGGTATGGGCAAAACGCATTGCTGAAGGCCTCATGGTGACTTCAAGATGAAGAATAACAATAAAAGCCTTGTTCGATTGCTTTGTTTTTTCATGTATTTGTAGATAATTTCCCTCATGTACATTTACTCCATATCCCTTTATTGCCTTTTTATGTAGCTTGGTTAACTAGTTTATCATATATATAATTTCGAAAAACATTGTTTTGGGATATCTATTTAGATGGGACTGTGTTATTTTATTGAATCGTGATCAAAACTACCAAATCAACAATGGAGGGATATGGAAAGGCGTAATCCTTATCGTTTAGGATACGAACAGTTGATTAATGGTTTTCTGGTATGCGACTTCATATTGGTTATATGGCCAATAAATTTACTTCAATTGTGCAGGTCAGTGACTATTTCTTGTAAATGGATTGATTTATGCAAGACTTGTATCATAATCTGATTNAATTGTTTGGTATCTCGTATGAATTCTATCAACTTAAATTTTGCTGATAATAGAATAAATATGGATTTTGAATATATCTCGGACATGTTCGAAATTCAGAACAAGAGGCTTCAAAGAGCCTGTTTCCCTCACCTGGACCCTGGCTTACATAGACAGTCTTTGTTAACGGATCTAAATTAAACCATAATTCCATTTTGCTTAGTGGTCTCAGCGGACAAGACCTTTGCAAATGTTTCAGTTGGGACCAAGTTTGGTTCTTTTTTCTGCAGGGGACCATCCAATGACTATTGTGGTTTCGATTGACTAAGCTGTTGAAGTGAAAAAAATCTCTGTACATGTTAACCCATAGGGTCCAAGGTTTAATTATGTTTACTAACGGCATCCTACTTGGATATAGCGACTGACCTAAATAACACCTTTTTTGCAAGGGACCATCTAAGGACTGTTATGGACAAGTTTGGTTTCAATTTGCTTCGAATTTTCAGTTGAGAAAATCTCTAAATACCCTTTTCTCATAGGGTCCAATATTGAAACAATGGCCCCTGCTGGCAGCAATCTACGATATAGCACCAACCTGAAAAAAACACTTTTGTCGGGGACCACCTAAGGACTGTTGTGGCAAAATTTGATTCAAACTGGCTTAGCAGTTTCAGAGGAGAAGATCTTTGAATGTGTTTTGCCATATGGTCCAATGTTAAAGCAATGTTTCCAGCTGTCAGCAATCTTAGAAAAAGCACGCACCTGAAAACATCTTTATTATAGGGGACCATCTAAGGACTGCTGTTGCCAAGTTTGGTTCAACCAGTACAGCAGTTTCAGAGGAGAAGATGTTTGAATGTGTTTCCCTACTTCTCCTCTGAAACTGCTGAGCCGACTGGAACCAAACTAAGCCACAATAGTCCTAATAAGGTCCCCCTACAAAAGTTTTTTTTTTTTTTTTTTTTTTCAGGTCCGCGCTTTATCCAAGATGGCCGCCAGCGGGGAAACATTGTTTAAACATTGGACCCTAATCTTTGAAAGTTATTCCCATAGGGTCTAATGTTAAAACAACATTTCTCCCGGGTGGCAATCTTAGACAAAGTGCGGACCTGAAAAACACCTTTTTGTAGGGAACCATCTAAGGACTATTGTGACCAAGATTGGTTCCAATTGGCTCGGCAGGTTCAGAGGAGAAGATCTTTGAATATGTTTTCCCGTAGGGTCCAATGTTAAAACAATGTTTCCCGCTGGCGGCCATCTTGGATAAAGCACGGACCTGAAAAACATCATGTTTGTAGGGATCATCTAAGGACTACTGTGGCTAAGTTTGGTTCCAATTGGTCCAGTATTTCAGAGGGGAAGATCTTTGAATGAAAAGTTTACGCCGGACGGACGACGAGCGGACGGACGGACCCAAAGTGATGGCAAAAGCTCACGCTAGCACTAGCCAGGTGAGCGAATAATGGTTTAAAAATCAATAGATGCTATGATATACGTGGTTTTGTCAGGTTCATTTTCTGATATTCAATAAACGTTGCGATCTTGTGAAGAAATGAGGATAAATGAATAAAACGAAGTATTTTGAATTACGATATAACTAAAAAACGAGGTTTATGTGTGTAAATGTTACTTCTACTATAGGGTCTGTAAGTCTCGTCATGTGACTCACGAGAATCCACGATAAACCGGCAATTTGAAAACGTTTCCCGCAAAAACATGACGTCTGAGGATTATGACGTTCAAATTTTTGTTTGAAACGTCATATATCTTTGTTTAAAATGTAACTTCTGGGTACAATTTTTGATCCCGGAAGTTCCAAAATTGTACGAGACTTACAGGCCTTATTNCAACTTATGTATTTGGACAAAGTGCAGACCTGAAAAACACCTTTATTGTAGGGAACCATCTAAGGACTATCGTGGCCAAGTTTGGTTCCAATTGGCTTGGCAGTTTCAGAGGAGAAGATCTTTGAATATGTTTTCCCGTAGGGTCCAATTTTAAAACAATGTTTCCCGCTGGCGTCCATCTTGGATATAGCACGGACCTGAAAAACATCTTGTTTGTAGGGATCATCTAAGGACTACTCTTGCTAAGTTTGGTTCCAATTGGTCCAGTAGTTGGTCCAGTAGTTTCAGAGGAGAAGATCTTTGAATGAAAAGTTTACGCCGGACGGACGACGAGCGGACGGACGGACGCAAAGTGATGGCAAAAGATCACGCTAGCACTAGCCAGGTGAGCGAATAATGGTTTAAAAATCAATAGATGCTATGATATGCGTGGTTTTGTCAGGTTCATTTTCTGATATTCAATAAACGTTGCGATCTTGTGAAGAAATGAGGATAAATGAAAAAAACGAAGTATTTTGAATTACGATATAACTAAAAAACGAGGTTTATGTGTGTAAATGTTACTTCTACAATTGTCCATTTCGTCAACTTATGTATCTTTACTGTAGTTCAGATTAATAAAAACATTTTGAAAACTAGTTACTGCATGGTGGGTGTTTAAAAGCAGCTACTGATGAATTATTCTAATATGACGGCCTTCAATCGCTTTGTGTCCATACCCGTGGTAAAAATAATATTTACTTATGGGTAACGTCATAAACATATGACGGTACTTTCGATAACGTCATAAGTAGTTTTTACATCGGTTTTTGCAACGTCACAGACCAACTGGCAGTTTTATCCATGTGTACTAGAAGGAATTGTCCTAATCTAAATCTTGTCCTATTAGAATCGAAATAATTAACGGTAGCCATATATTTATATATATTATTTTACCACCGGCTAGCACTTAATGGTGATATTTTACCCCTAGGTGGTCGCTCAGGGTAAAATATTCGCCATAAAGTGCCAGCCCGTGGTAAAAATAATGTAAATATATGGCTACCGTTAATTATTTCTTAAATAAATTTTACGTCCAGTGAGCATTGTTTAGTTTTTTGAGGAAAAGAAAACAATATGTAGGAAATATCAAAAGTGATATCCAGTACCGTTTTACAAGTTTAAGTTGACATAAAATATATGTAAGAAATTTAGCATTCCATAGTAAAAGGGATCATAGCATTTTCAACAATTGAAATTTATCATTCCATAGTAAAAGAAGGATCATGGCATTTTCAACAATTTGTATATAAAAAATACCGGCCAAGATCCCCATATTATCCAGACTCTAAGTACAGAAAGGGCATTAACAACCATACCGTGAGAACTCGCTGGACAGATCTGTTGACATGGCCTATGAAAAACGATTAAGGTACCGGGAAAATTATATACTGGTAGTTAATTGGTAATCAAAAGAGATAAATCTTAACAATTATGTTGAGTTACATTATGCTTTGTAGGGTTGCATTTTGTCTATAGGGTCTGTAAGTCTCGTCATGTGACACCGAGAAATCACGATAAAATTGCAATTTGAAAACGTTTCCCGCCAAAATATGACGTTGCACGATTATGACGTTCATTTTTTTTTGCTTTAAACGTCATATGTTTTTGTTTAAAATGCAACTTCTGGGTACAAGTTTTGGTCCCGGAAGTACCAAAATGAAACGAGACTTACAGACGCTATTAAAACTTAACTCATATTTTCAAGGATATAAAATCATAATAAATGAAAGAAGATATAAGATAAAAATTTTAACCATTTTTGTCATGTGTTCTTTAGATAAAGAAAAGTGTTTAAATATGTCCTTGTCACTGAGTTCTGAAATTCACAATTGGTCGATAATCACCAAGGCAGATGTTAGAAATATAATTAAAGACATAAAGAGGAGTATTAATTATCAAAACCAATTTTTGGCTATGGGTAAGATATTGTAATTGAATTTTATTTGCTACCACGACAGCATATTACTTAAGGAACTAAGGATGCGGCTTTTACGAAAATTAAAATCTAGAAACATGGCGAAAACAAGAAACCAGAAATATGGCAAAAATAAGAAAACAGAAACATGGCGAAAACAAGAAAACAGAAACATGGCAAAAAAAAACAAAAAAAAAACAGAAACATGGCAAAAACAAAAAAAACAGAAACATGGCAAAAACAAGAAACCAGAAACATGGCAAAAACATAACAGAAACATGGCGAAAACAAGAAAACAGAAACATGGCAAAAACAAGAAAACAGAAACATGGCAAAAACAAGAAAACAGAAACATGGCAAAAACAAGAAAAAAGAAACATGGCAAAAAAAAAGAAAAACAAAGACATGAGACAGACACAAAGCAATGAAATAAAAAACACAATATTTAGAACTAAGGCACTTACGTTGTCTAACTCCATACAAACCAAGAGTGACATTCAGTTGCTTCGGAAGGGTGAACATGTCCTTCTCCAAATGCTGCACACGTAAAACTATCACTGATTCAATCCAGGGGCAGTAAAAATTGGTTTTGTTGAATCCGCGAAGACATCTAGCTGAAATATTCCTTTGGGACACGACACATTTTTCAAAGATGTCACGGTCACGGCTGTAGAATTACTTGGGTAACAAATGCTGAACAAATTCCCGACTCGACAGCTTTTGTGAATTTCGTGTGTATTGTATAGTTTTTGTTTATATAAGGAATACAACTTATGATGTCACATTTACATATTGGCTATATAAGTAATAACCAAAACGTAGCTACAATCTTGAATGTCACAATACTTATATGGGTCATTCTCAAAAATTGTCAATATTTTGAGGATGATTTTAGAAAAAATCAAACTGGCCATTTTGTTTCGGTTTTAAGATTTTGGGGTCCTTAATCATTTGAAGTTTGAGAAACAACATCTCGGCATTAACTTTGAATGCATAAAAAATATATTTTAATGGAAAAATAAGCCAAATGCCACCAGCCAGTGTCCCTTGTGTTACTATTAGGAAAAATGATAAAAATCACATGTTATTAGAATATTACCATTGTAACCCACTTGATATAATGAACAAATAAAAGTCACTGGTATAAAATGATATTGTCTCGATTTAGTTATTTTACATAATTGTTTTTTTAATTGCAAGTCTCTTGCGTACACGAACGGGATAAGACCTTTCAAACTTTAACAATTTATATACTAATTATTTTAAATATCAAAAATGTGTTAGTGTTTATATCATTATCTCAAACATACACTATCTTTCCTCTTAATTTTGACCACTAGAGTTGAGCTTCAAATTTTGGTTTGTCAAAAACTGGTCAGTAACACCAGGGACAATTGTTTAACAAAAGGAACACAATTGGTAACACTAGTGACTTTCTACCATCAAAAATAAAATACTGTCTCTATATTTTTACAATTTAAATATTTCAAGTTGATGGCCCAAAGATGGAATGATGACACCAACATTTTCATTCAAAAGGAATCAAAATTTTAACTTAAAACATGAAAATAATACAAATTTTGACTTCAGTAACACAAGGGAACATTTAGTAACACCAGGGACACTTGTATCGAGTACATATAAACATTGTTTTTTTCTTATAAAAATTGGCTTAGAGTTCTAATCTTAATTACTTAATGGAAAAGTAGAGGTCAATTACTTCATCTACTTGAAGAGAAAATTTACATCCAGGCATTCAGCAATCACTCAAGCAGGTAACAATAGGGACATTTGGTAACACAAGTGACATTTAATGTCTACAACATTATCAATTAAAAGTTTTTTGAAAAGTTTTCACGATTATTTTTTACTTCTGAAAATAGATTTGCAGTCATTATTACTCCCTTCTTTCTAAGAAACATTAAGAAAAGCTAACCCAAATGCATTTTAGCACGTCACAATTGATTTGTTTTTACATGTTATCGTTTCGGCTACTTTTGTTACCAAATTTTTGTGCATTTTAATAGATATTTTAGTTTTGTAAAACTATCGAATAAAGAAGTAGAAAATTACTAATTACTTGCTCTATTTACTTTTTAAATTTGATTTGTATTCAATGGTAATATCGAAGTTGCATCGTTGAGTTAGCAATCACGTATGTCCCTTGTGTTACTTTAAATGTCCCTTGTGCTACTTTTTTAAATTGTCCCTTGTGTTACTCTCTGTATAATGTTTCAAAAACCCTTACTATTGTGAATAAGGACCTGTGTTTCCAATACGATGAAGTAGAAAATTATTGTGCACGGGGTGATTGCATTTCTTTTTGTCTTCCTCTCAAACATGGTTGCCTAGAATCAACTTGTTGCCCCTGATTTTACGAATTTGGTCCCTTGTGTCACGTAACACAAGGGACAGTAACACAAGGGACATATTCATTACTAAATCCATTTTTATATACATTGTATGTTCCCTTGTACAACGGATCAGCTTGTTCTGCAAAGCAAATTACTTAATACAAATACTGGTCACAAGCTGGTGCTAAATAAATTTGATGAATAATAGAAATTGCAGTAACAACAGGGGCAGAAATAAAAATTACGGTGTTACCCTGCATACTTAGAAGTAGATTTTTAGGCTTGAATAGCATCAAAGTGCCTCATGGAATATCCAATACTTCAAAGATAAACTTAGTTAATCAGTAAGAGAGATAACCCTTACTTCCTGCATGATGAATTACACGGTTACAGTAACACAAGGGACACGGCGAAAAGCACACATGTTTTCATGTATTTTTTTCATAGAATATGTACGTGTTTGGTTTCGTTTAAGTGTTATTTTCAAAGAAATTATTAGATAGAAAATAAATATTAAAATTTTGAATTCTAATTTTCATTTTTTTAAAAGATATCTCGACATATCTTTGCTATCACGGCGAAATCACAAACAGTTTTTACCAAAATTGCAACTTTTGAAGTCAATTAAACAAAGAATTAGACATAAAGGGATTATTTTTGTATTACAAATCACTCCATACTTTACAAATATACATCCTGAAAATTTTAAAAAGTGAAAAAAATATCCTATGTCACGCATACAACCGAATAACACAAATATCGACATTTTTTGAGAATGACCCATATACAGAAGATCATTTTAACCAGCCGATGTGTCTGCTGTTGTTTCGCGTTTTGTAGATTTTGTTTTGTTGTCGTGTATTATGTTCTACGATAAAATATAGTGCTTTTCAGTTAGGACTATAATGAATCCAACTGTGATGCCCAGATAATCAATTAAAGATGTCATTTCTTAAAATTTTGACCGATGAAAACATTGTTATGAATTAGTATTTGATTCGCTCAATGAAAAGACTACCGTCTATAGGAGTCTAGGATGATGTTTATTTCGCTGAACTTGATTACTCTTTATTAAGGAGCCGACTCCGACCTGCCGTTTGGTGTAGGGTTTCCTCGCCGTTCATTGAAGATCTTATGGTGGCTTTGAGTTGTTATTACTCCATTTTGGGTCGTTGTCTCTTTGACATATTCCCCGTTTCTCTTCTTTTTTCTATCTTCTTTCTTTGTTAAAAATCAAATCATTCAGTTTTAATACACCAGTACTACTTCCTATTTAAACTCTCTATTTACATAAAATTACCTGCCTCACCTTGCAATTTGTTTATCTAAGCATATTGGACTATTTATCATGGTAGTAAAACACGAATTTCAAAAGCTTTTTAAAAGAAGATTAGGGCAAATTTTACATTATTCTAACTGTTCAGGATTCATTATTGATACGGATTCATATTCTCCCAGTTAAACCTTTTAATGTAACCAAAACGTCTCAGGAAATATAAAATACAGATAGGGAATATGAACTTGCCTTTCCTGTGTATATTCCAAATCCTATATAATACTATTCGATTTTCAATGTTCCAGCTAGAATTTCATAAGGGCACTTTAATGCACTAGTCGAAAATTACAAAATGGCGCTCTCCTGTGCTGATTTCAAATACAAAAAGATTTCAGGTATTACGTAAGTGTCTAGGCACTAATTTAAAGCCCAGGTAAAAGAATTAATGCTTGATATTGCTTATTACCGCTAACATATATAAAATTTGGCAGTAAATTTACTGAGTTGACTGTATAAGTTAGAAAGGATTTTTTCCCTCTTGAGCGTTAGAATATTTTACAACATTTCCTAAGAGTTTTTACAAACACGGTTTGCTACAATTACTATTTCTATGACCTGATTCCAAAAGTTTTACCGGAGAAAATATCTTTCCTTTACTTGATGCACTAAGTGACAGCACGGCAACTGTTCCCAACAATTCAATTATGTTTGAATACAATTTACACAACCCGAAATTTGATCAAATAGCTATCTAAGACACGCCTTTAAGTTCTGTAATTACATTTCTTTTCATATATGTTCAATGAAAGCTCAATGAATCAATCTGAAAACTAGAAAATACGAGGGGACTTTATAAACATAAGTGGATGATATAAATCGGATAATGGTTTTTATGAAATAAAAACGATACGCTAGGCTATGGAATAGCCTTGGATAGAAAATTGCGTGTTTGATTGACAAGGGTGTGGTGGCTTATGATGTATTTGTATACTCAAATCAATACTTGAAGTAAGCCTTCTCGGTGTTTCTTTGTAATTTCTTCTATTGGTCTGCACATGTGATAAAACAGTCACTGATTCGATCAAACCTCTCATTTTTTTGCCAACAGCAACTCAAAGTAGTTTCGTGCTGCTGTTTGTTTGTTTGTTTTGTTTTGTTTTTTTTTTGTTTGTTTTTGCATTCTCCTAGGGTGTTGCTTTTTTTATCTTTTATCCCTCAACAGAGACAAACTTTATTAACTAAAATGTATAGGAAAAAGAAGGGAAACAGGGAATGTGTCAAAGAGACAACGACCCAAAGGGGAGTATACATGTATTGAAGCAGTGCATTTATGTAAATTCTTTCTAGCAATTCTGAGCATTTAATACGTCAACTATGGCTTCAGGTTTCACAGACAATCCTTACAACCAATGTTACTGGGGGGCTTTTCTAGCGCAGCATGCTATGACCACAACATGTTGACAACAAATAAATATGCACCTAGTTAGTACTTGCTTAATTTAATGTGATTGATACGATAATAAACCTTTTACAGCACACACAAATAAACACCGGTAGCTCTTTATTCTTCCACAAAAAAAAA
>MJUU01035305.1:44049-57215 GCA_002080025.1 Modiolus philippinarum
AAGGGGTCGAAGGGGCCAAAACTGGAAACTTGCAGATTCCATGAAATTTTTAGTTTTCGACGGATTTCGATGGGATTTTTTTCTTAGGATTCCACTTGATATAAGCTTTCAGTAATATGGCAATGGATATGGTGTAGCTCTTACCGTTTTCGAGCTATAAGGGGTCAAAGAGGAACCATAAAGAGTCATAAGGGCTAATTTTTATTTTCCCTAGTTTGTGTCCAGCTAATTACTGGGTTATTCCCCTTATTATGTCCATGCAATTATTGTGTCAAGCTCTTTAGTATGTCCACACTCACTTTCAATTACACTTGTTCAAATTTCAGTGGTCGACATGCTGCGGTCGTATCATGCTGCGCTCGGCGTAGCCCTTTATTTAATTGTTTGAATGTATTTCTAATAGATAATAGTTAAAAAATGGCAAGCAAAATCAAGCAAAATATACAAAAATGGGATGTATCCAGCTATTTTACAGTGTGGACAGACGTTTTTTGCTGTTTTGGGGCACTTAAGTCCAAAATAATTCAAAAATAAATAAAATATTATGTCGATTGTCGAGCAGAAGCTATATTTACCAACAGTGGAAAAGAAAATAGAAAAATGTTGAAATTCAAAGAAAAACATTTACTGGACACAAAAATGGACTTTTTTTGAAAAAGTCCCATATAGGTTGGCCTTGAGTAGTACATGACAGTTTGCTATATGACTTTTGTCTGTGACCTCAAATTTACGGTCCAATGACACATGTTAAGTTTTTGTGTTTAAGTTAGTTTCTCAGTAACTATTAGTGGTAGATCAATGATATATGGTATATAGGTTGGTCTTGGGTAGTACATTACAGTCTATTGTATGGGTTTTGTCCCTGAACTCAATTTCACGGTCTAGTGAGCATGTTAAGTTTTTGTGATTAGGTCATTTTCTCAGTAAATATTAGTCAGTGGTAGGTCAATGATGTTTGGTATATAGGTTGGTCTTGGGTACTACATGACAGTCTGCTATATGGCTTTTGCCTGTGACCTCAATTTCATTGTTCAATGAACATTATAAGTTTTTTGTGTTTAGTTTAGTTTCTCAGTAACTATAAGTGGTAGGTCAATGATATATGGTATATAGGTTGGTCTTGGGTAGTACATGACAGTCTGCTATATGGCTTTGTCTGTGACCTCAATTTCATGCTCCAGTGATCATGTTAAGTTTCCCAGTATCTGTTAATGTAAGGTCAATAATATTTGGTCCTGGGTTTGTCTTAGATGGAACATAACAGCCTGCTATTTGGCTTTGGCCCTAGACCTCTTTTTCATGGTCTAGTGAACATGTTTGGTTTTTTTAGTATCTATCAGTGGTAGGTCTCTGATATTTGGCATTTTGGTTTTGGGCGATGCATGACAGTCTGCTATATTGCTTTTGCCAGTTACCCTATTTTCACAGTCTAGTGAACATGTTAAGTTTTCTGATTTAGTCAGTTCGAGTATTCACATCTATTTTGCGACCAAGTAGGGAAGGGCGAGACATCAATTTGGGTCCACACTTGTTGTGATTTTCTATTTCTGCTGATGTATTTGTATTAGGATTAGAAATATTCGCAACGATTTATTATCGCGATATTTTTATAATCGCGAAAGTCGCGAAAATAAATCGCTCACAAAAAATTAGTTGGTTTACAGTATATGTTGCCAAAAACTCAATTCAAGAAATATAGTCTCTAACATTGTTTCCAGTTTATTTTGTATATTTCTCACATCGAGATAGTTAAATTTTCTCATTGAAAGTTTGAGTTTTACCCGAGAACTTAAAATATGAAAATTTAGTTATCGAGATATGAGAAATTATCGTAGAATAGAAAGGATCGTTAGAGATTGTTTCTCTAATTTCTACTCAATTTATTTGAAGTAAAGTGATCTAGTAGCCTCGAGTCTCAAGTATGCCACCATTTTGTTGCTATCGTCGTTGCTATGTGTATCATTTCGCCATTCATTGTAAGGGGTGTTGAATATAATATTTTTGATAAAAATGTCATATTACTAATAAATTGAGTCATAAAAATGTAAAAACCATTTAGTTAGACAATGATGCAGGTTTTAATTTCATCAACATCCGGTTGCACTATTTCTAGAAACTGACACGACAAATTTACATGCTTGACCAATTGCCAACTGAGACCAGATTTTCACACATGTTGATTATTATTTCGATAACCAATCTGTCAGGAGGTGTTTAAATTTGCTGGAAAATAGAGAAAGTAAAATCTACAACTTACTGCCTTAGATATTTGAATACAGCATAGTTTTCTCCCAATTTAGCTAGGGCTAGTCACTTTTGCCATTTATTTATCAACAATTAACAAATGATGCAACATGCTCTTAATCTCTATCATTAGTTCGCCTCAACGAAGTTGAGGAGGACTATTGGAGTACCCCTGGCGTCCGCGTCTGCGTCCGCGTCCGCATTTAGGTATATATCTTGGTAACTATGAAGGGTAGGATCATCAAACTTTGTATACAGATGCATCTTGGGCTATCTCACAGCCTCCAAGAAAATTAGGTCTCTTTGACCTACATTTTCCGCTTGAACTACTTACATTCAAGTTTACGTCTGAGTTCAGATCTCAGTCACTGTACATGGTAGGATCATGTAACCTTGCATAAGCATGCATCTCTGATGGTAGGTCAGCATCCAGGCAAAATTAGGTCACTTTGACCTTTATTTTCCGCTTGAATGACTTACATTTCAAGTTTATGTCCGAGTTCAGATCTCAGTCATTATACATGGTAGGATCACGTAACCTTGCATATGTATGCAACTTTGATGGTAGGTCAGCATCCATGCAAAATTAGGTCACTTTGACCTATATTTTATGCTTGATTGATTTACATTCAAGTTTTTGGATGAGTTCAGATTTCAGTCACTATACATGGTAGGATCATCTAACCTTGCATATGCATGCATCTCTGATGTTAGGTCAGCATCAAGGCAAAATTAGGTCACTTTGACATATATTTAATGCTTGATTGATTAACATTCAAGTTTTTGGATGAGTTCAGATCTCAGTCACTATACATGGTAGGATCTTGTAACCTTGCATATGCATGCAACTCTGATGGTAGGTCAGCATCCAGACAAAATTAGGTCACTTTGACCTATATTTTACGCTTGATTGATTTACATTCAAGTTTTTGGATGAGTTCAGATCTCAGTTACTATACATGATAGGATCATTGTAACCTTACATATGCATACATCTCAGATGGTAGATCAGCATAGGCATCCAGGCAAAATTGGGTTACTCTGACAATGTGCCATAACGAGGCGAACTCTGTAATCGTTGATTACCTATGTTTTTTACCTTATTATCAAAAGCCATATTTTATGTTTATTGCAAAAGTTTAATGGTCTCATAGTCTTAGCTTACTACCAGCAAACATTAATCGTTATTCAACTGAATTTATGTTTTCAAAATTGTGCAAAGTATGAAATGTTCAGCATCATCACACCATATCTTACAACTACAATCTGTTAAGTACATTAAAGAAATTTTCAATACATCACTTTGATTTTATTGTTATGCTCAATAACATCATTTCAGGTGAATTTAATTGGAGAGAAAGTATTAGATCCACTTATCCATTGTTGTGAGATCTGTTTTGTTCCCATCCTTTTGTATGGAAGAATGGTAAGTATTAGATCCACTTATCCATTGTTGTGAGATCTGTTTTGTTCCCATCCTGCTGTATGGAAGAATGGTAAGTATTAGATCCACTTATCCATTGTTGTGAGATCTGTTTTGTACTGGTACTCATCCTGCTGTATGGAAGAATGGTAAGTATTAGATCCACTTATCCATTGTTGTGAGATCTGTTTTGTTCCAATCCTGTTGTATGGAAGAATGGTAAGATTTTTCAACATTTTACTCCAGGAAAGGTCTCTACTGTCTTACATATACTAGAATGAATGACCCTACCTGTTATATATCATCTATTGTCTGCTTTTATACATGTAACAAAAAAACATATGGAAATAGATGCTATTGATCTTCTTAGACTTTGTGCAAGTATGAGTACTTAAGCCTCATAGTGACTTTCAGATTGAAAACAACTGAACAGTTAGATACGATAATGCAATCCTTATTCTTCCGTAAATGGTGGTTTACAGTGGGAGATGACCGATTTGAGATCGATGCACACGACCTCATCTCACACCGGTAAATGGCCAACCAGACGTGTTGATTTTTGTGATACAACAATCGTAACCATGACTTAACGTCATAAAACACCTGACGTCACAATGTAAAGAATACTCAAATGGCGACCACATTGTTCAAACAGTAAAGGTTACCAGACATTTCTTTTCGCTTTTTACGGAAGAAATATGATCGTGCATAAGATCAAAATTAAAGATCAGGATATCTTTCACTCGTATAAGAAATTCTACGTCTTTTCCTCTCGTTTCGCTACGCTCCACTCGAGAAAAGACAAAATTTCTTACACTTGTGAAAGATATCCCGATCTTTAATCTGACCTTATGCAAGATCCTATTAGTCTTCTGTTGTGTCGTAAGGGTTACGATTTGATCCCGTTCAGGTGTTGATTTAAACTGAGCTGTTAGAGCTAAATTTATTGTTGCAATAAATCAAGTTTTATGGAATTAAAAGAGGAGTAAAGTTCCTCACAGAATCTGTAAAAGTATAGAGTGATTGTAAGGAAGTCACTAGTTTTCTTTTGATTGTACCATCTTGTTTTTGAGTCGGACCTCCTATTTTGTGGTCTTCTTTTGTGATGAAATTTTGGCTTTTGACACATTACATCCAAAATGACCACCAAAATATTCCCCTATTATGACATGGAATTGCCAAACTTTTTAAAAGAGTATGATTGTGACTCTAAAATACTGTATACAAAAGTTTTCAGGCAAATATTTAATTTTCTGGCCAAAGTTTTTACAAGGCAAAAATATAAATTATCAAAGGAAAATTCTAGAAGAAACATTTGAAAGTCATAGTAATGGTCAAAAATATATGTCAATGCTGCCTATATGCTTCATGTAAAATAGGATTTTTGGGAGTAAAATCCTTGTTCATGATGTATTTTGATTGTGAAATCATGTATGCAATGTTGCAAAAACAGTAACAATCTACACAAAATGCATCATTCCAAATGGACAATACCAACATTTTGGCAGACGCACTGGTAAAAAATCGCAGAGTTTATTTTCAAAAGTCTGACATTGGTCTTGGGCCAAACAACTGGAAATGAGGTTGCAGGCTGCAAAAATAATAACCATCTGGTAGATTGGATCCTTTACTTTGTCATGGCTTGCATTGCCTGTCAAAAATCTGTCAATTTGATAAAATTAACTACCACTCGGAAGAAATAACATTCCAAACAGAAAGTTATAAGTATTGACAAACAGAATTTGGATTTAATGATTTTCCGGAAATTTCCAATAATACAAAACATGTGGAAACATTTTGCCTTATAACCTTTTGGTTGGTCAAATAAGGCATAAAAGACTGCCAGACCGAATGTCTAACCAATTTTCAAATGTGTTTCACAAAAACTGCAGTAAATAAATATTAATATAGGGAGAAACCCTCAGGAAAACTTGACTTATTTTATGCTGATTTTCGCCATGTTTTATTATCATCTGTAGTTTTATCCCTGACTTATTATTGTTTTCATTTATTTTCCAGGTATTCTAACTTGTCTTTTATGTTACACTGTGTATTTTGCAGATTCCTTGCAAACATGTTTTCTGTTTGGATTGTGCTAGGAAAACTGATAAAATATGTAACAGGTAATGATATAATTAATCACTATGCTTTTAAATGTGAGATATTGTATCTGGTTTAGAAAAGAAAAATTTAAGCTTCAGCATATTTGCCTATCTTAGCCTAAAACAAAGTATTTTGAATTTGAAGACAGCACCTTGCATGATCAAATTCTAGCCTGCCCTGAATTCAAAATTCCAAAATATTTTATGTATATATAGATTTAATCTACAATAGTAGGGGGGCATAGTGTTCGGATGTGTCCGTCTGTCCTAAGTCAGGTTTACCCTCAGGTTGAATTTTTTTTCCTATGAAGGATGTATGGTGTTATCATGAAACTTTGTATGAATACACATTAGGGTAAAATTAAACAAAAATCATAATGAAAATTTATCCCAGCTACCAACTTCATTTATCACTTATCTTGGGAAAAAAGGGGGTAGTATGGGTTTACCCTTAGGTTGAAGTTTTTTTTTCTGTGAAGGATATATGCATTTATCATGAAACTTCGTATAAATACACATTAGGGTATAATTAAACAAAAAACATAATACAAATTTATCCTCGCTACCAACTTCATGCTTCACTGATCTTGGATAAAGGGGGGATAGTAATATGGTTTCTGGCCAAAATTTTGAAGGGGAGATCATTCATCTTTAATATTTTCAGAAAAAAGGGGGAAGTATATCATTTTGTCCATAGGCTTGTATTGTGTCCACATTTGTACTGTGTCCACTACTGTATTGGGTCCACACACACTTTAATTTACACTTGCCATATTGATTCAGGGTTCAATTATCGGGGGGTATACCTGGCTGCCATTCGGCGACAGCTCTAGTTTTATTTTTCAAACATTTGTCTATCAAATGATTTAGTTAATTACCAATAAAAAAATAATGAAAGTTTTGTTACTGATACTTCAAATCCAATAATAGACTTGCCCATAGGTGGGGTCGACCATTATTGTCACCAATATTTTTCATATCCAAAACAAAACTTCCATTATTCTATATATAGTAGTTGCAATCTGTTATTGGGTACTGTGAATTCATTTTTCTTCGTGGGGTACCAATTTTCGTGGTTTTCGTGAACCATGAATTCAAATACTCAACGAAATATGATTTTCTTGTGCAAGCTTCAAACACAAGTGAATGAACATAATGAAAGACCTGATCAAAGAAGGCCATAAACCATGCACTTGTACCTGAGCCCCACACAACCTGATATTAACAAAAAAAGGAAGATATGCATTCTCTTGAACCTTTAATAGCAGCAAAATAAGTTCAAATGCTTTATTTTCAAGTGTTTCCAAGTTATCAAATTAGCGGTAACTGGCTTCCTGATTTGTTTTTCAACTACGCTAAAGTGTTGATTTGCAGTTAAGAAGTTTTGACAAGAACCATCTCAATTTAGTTTTGATAAGATACTATTAATTAAACTTTTATAATTTTAATTATATTTTACTGAGGAGGACATGTTTATTTTGCAATCAATACAGGTGTCTATTTATAAATAACGAATGGAGTAAGGTTATGTCAAATGATCACCTAATTACATAATATCTACACATTATTATGAATTTGTTAATTACAGGTGATACTTTAATTACAGGTAGAGTTCTAAATTTTGGTGTTTTGACATCTATACTCAAGGTATTAAAGCCATGAATTTTAGAATTTTTATTTTAATTAATTTGAATTAAACATTTTTTTAACAAGTGGCAATCCATGAATTTACGTATACCACGAGATATGTTTTTTTCTCTACCCACGAAAATTGATACCCACGAAATGAAATGAATTCACAGTATTTGGTTAAAGAAATAATTGGATATGAAATGTTACAACTATTTTCATCAAAAAGTGTGTATCATTGCTTCATTGGAAGGCTCTCTTCTGTGTGCAAGATAAAGTATGACTTGGCGTGAACATTATTTTCTGGTGAAGAGAGGGTATAAGTAAACAAAAGTAAATTTTAAAGCCATTTTTTCAAAATAAAGAGATGAATAAATGTTCAGAAACTGTATTTCCTGTGAACATATGTATAGGATATGGTCGAAGGTCATTTGAAAAGCCACTACTTCATGTCTGATTTTCTCATTGTATGGCTATTGGTTGTTTAACTGTAAAAATTTTAAAATTTGATGACAACTTTGAATGGATAAAATTTTGTGAAGCTTAAGCTTTCCAAAAGTGCATTATTGTAAAATCTCTGTGTGTATTGGGGGTGTCTAACTTCATAGCTGTAATCTACCAAGAAAATAAAATTTAGTCCTTTACAGAGGTTTGACTTCAGCACTATGCATTTATATCAATCTGGATACAAAAAATGTCAAAATCTAGTAATTTACAAATCATATCAGTGTGTCATGTTCTGAGGTTTTGTATGGCATAGGTAGTGGTGCTTGAAAATATACTATTTAAGAATAATACATTGCATGGAATTTACTTGTATGTCCCTCTGTAGCATCATACCGTGGCCTCTTGTGTATAAAGAACAACAATGATTTTGCACTGAAGCAAAAGTTGGCATTTTTTGGCATATTTAATACCTATAAATTGATCGGTTGATACCATAATTAAAAGCATAATTGTGCAGTTGGTCTTAACTTACTAAATGGTTTTGAAGCTTTCCCCATAGTTGTATTGTTATTCTCCAAACTAGTTTCAAACCCTGAAGGTAAATTGATACATACTGAACACATAAGTGATGAGTTGATTGATACAGAAGGAAAACTTGAGACAGATGAGTGATATTTTGGCTTTACTTCTTATTCTAAATAGAAATATTCTAATTAACATCAGAGCTGTCAAGGGGGTTTGGGTTCCAAGAGTGAGACGGAGTGCGTATGGGAGAATAGCCACTATATTTTTTTTTTCAGAGACGCAAATTGGTGTATTCTGAGAGCATTTCAGATAGTAATAGCAAGGAATTTGAAACCAAATTTTTCATTAAAAGGGGAAAATATATAATTAGCTTTCATATGTGTGATTTCCATTGAAAAAATGTTTTAATTCAGGGCCATTAGTAGAAAATGAACAAGTATTATGAAAGAATTTGCAGAACAACCCTTTATTTCTGGCTTTTCTTGTTATGAAAAGGTCGTTTCTCTACTTAAAATATTTTTTTTCTGGAAATTTAAAAAGCGTGACATTGAAAGGGGTGAGCGTGAGAGCGTGATTTCGTGTTGGAAAGCGTGACTCTCACGCCGAAAGCGTCGTGAGACTTGACAGGTCTGTAACATATAATAATAAAGTTAGTAGCTACTATTATTGTAAAGTGGTGTTAAGTCATTGTGGCTTTACCAGAAAAAATGGAAATGTGTTTGTGAATTACTGCAAAAAGTCTGGTGAAATATTTTTCTTGTAAGCCTTCCAAATCTCCATATTCCAGTATAATACAAAGTTTTTGATGATAATAAAAGAGGTACAAGCAGGTTCTATAAAACTTAAGACTAATAAAATCTTATTTTTGAAATGTTTTATTATTCATTAAAAAAAAATCTTGTACCATCTCTCGACTTTTCTCATCATTTTTAATCCCTTTTAAGTAGTTTAATCAGTTAATCAGTTTGATAGAAAATGCATCTTAAGTGCGAAGACAAGTCCTATTTACAGGGCAGTTTACCTGGAAACATAGATAATTACCTTGGACTATTCCACTTGATCTATAGGTAAAGTCCGATGTTATCTGCAGTAGTACTTCATCTCATTTACATGTATATATTTATCTGTTTACAGATGTGATGAACCAGTACAAAGAATTGAACAATCAGCTTTAGGGACTGTTTACATTTGTAGCTATGGAGGTGCCAAGCACGGTTCATCAGGATGTCGTAGGACATATTTATCACAAAGAGATTTACAAGCACATATTCATCATCGTCATTTAAAGGATGCGGGGGAACCTTCAAGATCAGTTTCTTCAACTTCTTCTAAAGATTCAGTGAAGTCTAAATCATCATCAGCTCTTGACTTGTACACTTCTCCACGTCCTGAAGGCGAGGCTGCGTCAAGGCCAATTCAGGGAGAAATATTTCCACGAAGATCAGAAGAGCCAAGAATAAGTCAAAGTCAGCCTCTTGTTCCTACACATCTTCCTCCACCCACATTACCACACAACATGGGAGCAATTCACCAGCCTCCTCCAATATCACAACCATTACAACAACAACAGCCCCCTCCTGCACAGTCACAAATTGACAGCTATCAGACTAACATGGGCATGATGGCAGGAAGGAGTAATTTGATTTCCATACCCATACAGGAGGACACAGACTACAGGAGACAGACATATATGACTCCTCCCATGAATATGCCACCTGTTACATTTCCTACATCATTACCTCCCCCTGGAATGCCGCCTCCGAGATTTTCTCAACCATCAACCATGACACCATCAATGATTCAAGGACCTCCTCCTGTGTCTTATTCTGGTCCTCAGTTAAATCTTGGTCCAATGAGATTTTCAACTCCTCCGATATCTACAACATCAGGACTAAATATGCCATTATCACAACCACCACCACCACTTATACCTGGTGGTCCCCCACGACATATGTCAATTCCTAACTCTGGTGCACCTCCTCAAAGATTTCCTAATCCCCATGGACATTTTGAAGATAATGCTAATAAACCGCCATTCGGACAGCAATCTGGACAAGGTGCAAGAGGTCCATGGCCTGGACCACCACCTCCTCAGTCTCAAGGTGGAGGCCCTTTAGGTCCACAACAGCAGAGACCACAATCTGATTATAATAGATACTATTAGATGTTAGGGTTCATATGTCATTTTTTCTTTCAATTATATGTATGTATGACAATATGTAGGAAATGCATGTCATTTCTTTGTTTATTTCTTATTGTTTAAAAACTTGACTTAAAACGTCAAACAGTATTTGTTGCTTCCTGTTGTTTTGTTTTGAAATCTGTCTATAAAATTATTATTAGGCTATTTCATTTTAATTTATGTGTGGTAGCAAGAAAGAAATATATTTTTGAACATGTATCCTGCATCCTTATTTGGTGTCGATAAATATGTAAACATTTGGAAAAGTATTGTGGTTGTACATGAATTTCCTAAAGACATGCTCACTGTATCAGGCCAAAAAAAAATACATGCGTTTCTGGTAACATACTCTTCAAAATTAGGGTCAGTAGGTAGGCATTTTTAAAAATTTTTCCAAAACTTTTTACATAGACATATAAAGAGTAACTTCTGGACTTTAACAGCGTTTCTTTAAAAATTGCCCAAAAAACTTTAGGGTAGGCATTTTTAGCCCCAAAAATCTAGGGTCGGAAGGGTTACCGGAAACACAGATTTTTTTTATTCTGCCTCATGCAAAGATAGATACTTAGAAACTGTTGCTCAAGATGACAACCATTTTCAATGATTTCAACCTTAGGATACTCACTGGTCACATTTTGGTATGTCAGATTTTCAGACTTCTCTGGTTTTATTAGCTCACCTGGCTATGCCAAGGTGAGCTTTTGCCTTCGCTTGGCATGCAGCATCCGTCCATTGTCCGTCATCCGGTGTCCGTCAGAAACTTTTCATTCAAACGTTTTCTCCTCTGAAACCACTGGGCCAATTAGAACCAAACTTGGTCACAATAGTCCTTGGGTGGTCCCCTTTAAAGGTTGTATCTGGCAGGTCTGTACCTCATCCAAGATAGCCGTCAGCAAGGTTTTAACATTAGACCCTATGGAAAAGACATTCAAAGATCTTCTTCTCAGAAACTACCATTATTAAAACCAAACTTGGTCTCAATGGTCTTTAGATTGCCCATTCCAAAAAATGGTAACCGGTTGGTCCGTACCTCATCCAAAATTTTAACATTGGACCCTACGGAAGATGCATTTAAACATCTCCTCAGAAACTTCTTGTCCAATTAGAATCAAACTTAGTCGCAATGGTCCTTACATAAGGTATCTGGCAGGTCTATACCTCATCTAAGATAGCTGCCGGCAGGGACATAGTTTTAACATTGGACCCAATGGAAAACACTTGCAGAGATTTTCTTCTCAGAAACTACTAGTCCAATTAGCATCAAAACTTTTGTGACAATTGTCCCTACATGGTCCCTTTCCAAAAAAAGGTATCCGACAGGTCCGTACTTCATCCAGGATGGCTGCTAACATCGAACATAGTTGAACATTGGACCATTTAAAATTCTCAGAAACTACATGTACTATTCCAATTAGAACCAAACTTAGTCACAATTGTCGTTAGATGGTCTCGTCCAAAAAAGTTCTTTGTTAGGGCTTTACTTGTACAAGATGGCTGCCAGCAGGTTACAACTTATGGTTTAATGTGAAAACACATTCAAGCCTAAAATCATATACTTAGAATGATGTAATAACAAAAAATAGCTGCAAAAGTTTTATTGTTCATACAGAAATATTCTTTTTATTACTAAAAGTTGTACTATACATTAAATAGTTCTAATGATGTACATCAACACACGTTTTGGGGAGTGTCTTTATTTTAAAAATAAACATAATGAAAAGTGATGATTTTAAAAAGGGAGATAATAAAACTAAGGAGGTCTTTTGCAAGCAGTTCTTTTCAAACATGTTACGATTTCAGCAATATATGAGCAATATATGAGGGCAACCACTGCCAAATGTTTTTTGAAAAGGGGATTCTGAATGTTTTGATTTCAGCAATATGTATTACCTAGATCATGTAGATTATAAGGGGAACCCCTGCCATTTTTTTTTTTTTTGAATTGTGGTCTGATGTGAGTTGAAATGGATGGTGGAGCTCTTGATTGCCATGGAAACCAAACCAGAAAACTGAAATTTCAGAAAAAGTACCGGTATTTTTCTACATATTTTATTCAGTTATACATTTGACTGTTTGGAAAACACATTCAAAGATCTTCTCAGAAACTTCTAGTCCAGTTAAAACCAAAGTAAGTCACAATGGTCCTTAGATGGTCCCCTACAAAAAAGGTATTCTGCAGATCGGTACCTCATTCAGATTACCACCAACGGGAGCACAGTTTATATTGGACTCCATTAAAAGCATTTGGTCTCTGAAACCACTAATCAAATTGAAAACAAACTTCATCACAAAAGTCCTTGGATGGCCCATTCAATATAAGAATCTGGCATGTGTGCATCCAATCCAAGGTGGCCTCCAACAGGGAACATAGTTAAAACTCAGGACCATTTTGGAAATGCTGTTTATCTCTCTATGCCGGCCATGTTCTAGGTGAGTGATACAGGCTCTTGAGAGCCTCTTGTTCAAATATATTACAATTTTTTGCCCACAAACCCGAATATTTGGTTTGATTTTTTTTTATTTTATACATCTTTAGCAGGATTTTGACAAAATTTTTTTAAATCCTATTTATTTTGTCATATTTGTTCAAAGATAAACATTGCTTATAAAAAAC
>MJUU01035305.1:67126-78181 GCA_002080025.1 Modiolus philippinarum
GACCTTGACCTTGCCCTGAGGGCAATTTTTTTTTAAACTTTAACTTTGCTTCTAGAATTAAGATGTTTAGTGGTAGGGTGTTCATATTTGTTATGTGACGTTCTTTTGATGAGAGCTTTCTAATGGTACCATATTTATAGACATTTTGACCTTGACCTTGCCCTGAGGGCAATTTTTTAAAAACTTCAATTTTGCTTCTAGAATTAAGTTGTTTTGTGATAGGGTGTTTATATTTCATATGTGACATCTTGTGAAGAAAGCTTTCTTTCCAATTTATTGTGCATTGAGGTTACTGGAATCCCCGGCGAGCTATGTTGTCTTCTGACAACTCTTGTTACACATTATATTGCATATTGGGTACACCATTTGTCTGGATAACTCCTCCTACAGTTTTAAGATAAGAAGTTTATATTTTTATACGACCGCAAAAATTTTGAGGTCATATAATGGTATGGTGCTGTCGTCATTGTCGTCATCTGTAGACACTTCTGTTTTTGGTCAATAACTTTAGTTCCAGTTGATCAATCATTACTAAATTTTAACACAATGTTCCTTGGCACAAAGGGAAGGCTTGGATTGGATTTTAGCTCACCTGGCTAATGCCAGTGTGAGCTTTTGCCATCACTTTGCCTCCATCGTCCGTCCATCCGTTCGTTGTCCATCCGTCCGGCATAAACTTTTCATTTAAAGATCTTCTCCTCTGAAACTACTTGGCCTATTGGATTCAAACTTGGCCACAATAGTCTTTGGATGGTCCCTTGCAAAAAATGTGTTTTTCAGGTCAGGGCAATATCCAAGATGGCCGCCAGCGGGAAACATAGTTTTCACATTCGACCTATGGGAAAACACTTTCAAAGATCTTCTCTGGAATTACTTGGCCAGTTGGAACCGAACTTGGCCACAATAGTCATTGGGTGTTCTCTTACAAAAAAAAGGTTTTCTCTGATCCATGTGATATCCAAGATGGCTGCCAGCGGGAACCATAGTTTTAACATGAGACCCTATGGGAAAACACCTTCAAAGATCTTCTTCTCTTAAACCACTGAGCCAATTGGTACCAAACTCTGCCACAATACCATAGTTCTTGGGTGGTCCAATACAAAAAAGGTGTTTTTTTGGGTTTGCAAGATGTCCAACATGGCTGCCAGCAGGTAACAGGGTTTTAACATTGGACACTATGCGAAAACACATTCAAAGATCTTCTGCCCTGAAACTACTGGGCCAATTAGAACCAACATTGGCCACAATAATCCTTGGGTGGTCCTTTGCAAAAAACGTGTTTTTCAGGTCAGTGCAATATCCAAGATGGCTGCCAGTGGAAAACATAGTTTTAACATTGGACCAATGGGAGAATGTTCAAATATCTTCAGTGAAACCAATGAGCCAATTGAAACCAAACTTGGCCACAATAGTCCTTGGGTGGTCCCTTACAAGAAAAAAGTGTGATATCCAAGATGGCCGCCAGCAAGAAACATAGTTTTAACATTGGACCCTATGGTAAAACATGTTCAAGAATCTTCTCAGAAACTACTGAGCTAATTGGCATCAAACTTGTCCACAATAGTCCTTGGTGGTCCCTTACAAAAAAAGGATGTTTTTCAGGTCAGTGTGATATCCAAGATGGCTGCCAGCAGGAAACATAGTTTAAACATTGGATCCTATGGGAAAACAGGTTCAAAGATGTTCTTTTCTGAAATTACTGAGCCAATTGGTACCAAACTTGGCCACAATAGTCCTTGGGTGGTCCCTTACAAAAAGGTGTTTTTTCAGGTTCACACTTTATCTAAGATGGCTTCCAGCAGGGAACATAGTTTAACATTAGACTCCTATGAGAAACAGAAACAGAGGTCTTCTCCCCTTAAACTAATTAGGCATATTGGAGCTATAGTTTTATTAGCTCACCTGGCCAAAGGCCATGTGAGCTTTTGCCATCACTTGAAGTCCGTCATCCGTCCGTTAACTTTTACATTTTAATCTTCTTCTCTGAAATCACTGGGTCAAATGAAACCAAACTTGTAACAAATGTTCCTTGGCATGAGGAGACTAAAGTTTGTGATTTTGGTGTAGATTGGAAAACCAACATGGCTGCTGTGGCTAAAAATAGAACATAGGGGTAAATTGCAGTTTTTGGCTAATAACTTGATAACTCTGATGAGGTAAAAATGATCAGCATGATGAGATCTACCCTCTGTGCAATTTTGAAGAAAATCTGAAAACCCATCTCTGAGTTATAGCCCTTTTTCCGTTAAATTTTCAAAATTTTTGTATTTTTTATTTTTTATTTCAAAAAGTGTAACAGATAGAGGTCAAGTGTAAATTGCAAAAATGTTCAGCATATCAAGATCTACCCACCCTGAAATTTTGAAGAAAATTCATAAATCCTTGTAGGAGTTATTGCCCTTTTTTCACCGAATTTTGAAAATTTTCGTATTTTTCATCTTTTATTTCCAAAACTATAGAAGATGAAGGTTAAGTGTAAATGCCATGCTGTGGGGACTTCAAAACTGATGTTGAAAATTGTTCTTCAAAATGGCCGCCAAAAAAGGCGGGAAAATTCAACATTGTCCGATTTCAGTGAAATTTGGTTTCCAAATAGATATTGATGTTGCGACTTCAAAATCGGTGTTGAAAATTGTTCGTTGACCGCCATTTTCAAAATGGCCACCAAAAAAGGTGGAAAAATTCAACATTGTCCGATTTCAATGACATTTGGTTTCCAAATTGGTTTTGATGTAGCAACTTCAAAACTGATGTTAAAAATTGTTTGTTAACCGCCATTTTTAAAATGGCTACCAAAAAGGCAGGAAAATTCAACATTGTCCGATTTCAATGAAATTTGATTTCCAAGTAGATATTGATGTTGAGACTTCAAAACCGACGTTGAAAATTGTTTGTTGACTGCCATTTACAAAATGATGTCTTGACTTCAAAACTGGTGTCGAGTGGTCCTAAGCAAGAACGTTTTTTGTCAAAAAAGCCCAACAAATAAATATAGTAAAACATGATCAGACTTTAAGGACAGTTCAAGATATTGGAGGTGTTTGAGATACGAAAGTTTGAGAAACTGAAGATCAACTGTATAACTTACAATGTTACCTTGATTGTGGCAACTAAAAGCCAGGTGAGCGATACAGGCTCCTGGGAGCCTCTGGTTATCTATATGTGCTCTTCAACATAAAATGTCTGTGTTAATCAAGGGCCATTTGAGCGATACAGGCTCTTGAGAGCCTCTTGTTGTTATTGTAGCCCTGTTGGTTTTCCAAATGAGGACCAAAAAAGGACAAATTGGGTGTTTTCATATATTGGACTGTAGAATCTTTATTATTTTTCAGAATTCAATACCTCTTTATCAGAATTAGATGAGGTATCTTTTTGTGTGCTCCGCAGGAAATTTCCAATCTAGTGTATGTTGAGGGATTTCACGTCGTCTTGCATCCATCTGTCTGTCTGTCTGTCCATCTGTCTGTCTGTATCCTCAAAAATTTTAAGCTTTATCCGCATCTCATCCGAAACAGCTTGGCAATTTTCAACCAAACTTGCAGGAATGCTTCAGAATAAGTCTTGAGGGTATTTCTCCATTATCCGCAAATCCTCCTCAATGGCTTTTTTTTTCAACCAAACTTGCAGGAATGATTAAGTATATGTAGAAGATGTGCACCATGCATTTTGTTTTCTTTAATTTTGTTTTTTCCATATTTTACGCTGTTTTTGGACTTTGTCATTTAAGCTTATTGTAGTCTTGAGGGTATGTCTCCATTATCCGCTTCTCCTCCTCCATGGCTTTGTATTTTTCAACCAGACTTGCAGGAATGCTTCAGTATATGTTGAAGATGTGCACCATGCATTTTGTTTTTCTTTTTTTTCCAGATTTTACACTGTTTTTTGGACTTTGTCATTTTGGCTTATTGGAGTGTAGGATATGTCTCTATTATCCATATCTCCTCCTAAACAGCTTTATATTGTTCAACCAAACTTGCAGGAATGTTTCAATATAAATTGCAGATGTCCACCATGCATTTGTTTTTCTTTCTTTTCATTTGTTTCAAGAATTCCATATTATCATTGGACTTGTACTTCAGGTTATCAAGTATTAGGGTATGCCTCCATTATTCTCAACTCCTCATAAACAGCTCTGTATTTTCTTACCAAACTTGGAGGAATGCATGCTTCAGTATATAATGTAGATGTGCAACATGGACCTTGTAATTCTATTTCAAATACAGGAATTCTTAAATATATATTGTGCAAGCCACACATGTGTTCCGTGGAACACCCATGCATTTTGTGTAATTCTTATTGTTTCTGAGTTTTCAGGGATTAAAAGGGCTAATTTTTAGCTCACCTGGCCAAAGGCCATATGAGCTTTTGCCATCACTTGGCGTCCGTCGTCCATCGTGGTCGTCCGTAAACTTTTTACATTTTGACTATCTCCTCTGAAACCACTGGACTAATTTTAACCAAACTTTACAGGAATGATGTATGGTAGGTCCTTCACAAAGATTGCCGAAATTTTTCCAATCGGCCAAAAAACATGGCCCCCAGGGCCAAACATAGTTTAACATGGGACCCTATGGGAGAAACGTATATTTGCTATCTCCTCTAAAGCTACGGAAGCAAATTGAACCAAACTTTACAGGAATGATGTATGGTAGGTCCTTTACTTAGTTTGCCGAAGTTTTTCCAATCCGCTAGAAACATGGCCGCCAGCGCAGAACTTAGTCTAACATGGGACTTAAGGGGAAAAGCATATATTTGCTATCTCCTCTGAATCTACTGAAGCAAATTTAACCAAATTTTACAGGAATGATGTATGGAAGGTCCTTTACTTAGTTTGCAGAAATTTTTTCGATCCGCCAAAAAACATGACCGTCATCGCAGGGCATAGTTTAACATTGGACCCTATGTGAAAAAGCATATATTGACTAAATCCTTTGAAGATACTGAAACAAATTGAATCAAAGTTTAGAGGAATGATGCATTGAAGGTCCTTTACTTAGATTACCAAAATTTTTCCAATCTACCAAAAAACATGGCTGTCAGTGCAGAACATAGTTTTAAAATAACATGGGACCATATAGGAAAAGCATATATTTGCTAACTCTTCTGAAGCTACTGAAGCAAATTGAACCAAACTTTACAGGAATGATGTATGGAAGGTCCTTCACATAGATTGCCGAAAAGTTTCTGATCCCATAAAAAACATGGCTGCCATCACTGAACATATTTTAACATTGGACCCTAAGGGGAAATCACATTTTCATTTTCTCCTCTGATGCCACTGAAGCAAATTCAACTCTTTACAGTAAGGATGTATAGAGGGTACTTTACAAAAATTGCTCATTTCATTTCGATCTGACAAAAAACATGGCTTCCAGTGCACAACGTATTTAACATTAGAGCCAGGAATGAGATAACCATCCTTATAATCATCATCTCTAATCAAGCAAATTTATCTTAATGTATAGGTCCTTTGCAAAAATTATTCATTTCAGTAGGATCAGACAAAAAACGTGGGTGCTAATGAAGAACATAGCTAAACATTTTAACCCATTTGTAAGAAAACATTTTTAGTCATGTATGGCATAGAAGCATTTTGACAGGTGAGCGATACAGGCTCAGCCTCTGAGCCTGTAGTTATGTTCCCTAGGCCCTCTTTGTGTCCAGTTAATTACAGTGTCAAGCTCTGTTACTGTGTCCACATTAACTATAAATTATACTTGTTCAAATTCCAGTGGTCGAAATGATGCGGTGGTATTATGCTGCGCTTAGCGTAGCCCTTTATTGCTCATTGTTGAATGCTGTAGGGTGACTTTTCTTTGTGATCATTTTGTCGAGCCTTGGACAAAATTTTTTCAGGTCCGCTCTATATCCAAGATGGCCACCAGCAGGGAACATAGTTTTAACATTGGACCCTATGGGAAAACATGTTAGATCTTTTTTCTTTGAAACTACTTATCCAGTTGGAAACAAGCTTGGCCATAATAGTTATTGGGTGGTCCCTTGCAAAAAAGTTTTTCTTTTCAAGTCCGCGCTAAATCCAAGATGGTCACCAACGGGAAAAATGATTTTAATATTGGACACTTTTGAAAAACACTTTCAAAGATCTTCTTCTCTGAAACTACTGAGCCATGGACCCTTGCAAAAAAGGTGTTTTTGAGGTCCGCGCTATATCCAAGATGGCTGCCAGTCAGAAACATAGTTTTAACATTGGACCCTTTTGGAAATCACTTTCAAAGATCTTCTGTGAAACCAATGAGCAATTGGAACCAAACTTGGCCACAATAGTCCTTGGATGGTCCCTTGCAAAAAAGGTGTTTTTGAGGTCCATGCTATATCCAAGATGGCCGCCAAGAGGATACATAGTTTTAGCATTGGACCCTTTTGTAAAACATGTTCAAAGATCTTCTCTGAAACTACTGGGCCAGTTTGAACCAAATTTTGCCACAATGATTTTTGGATTGTTCCTTGCAAAAAAGGTGTTTTTCAGGTATATGCTATATCCAAGATGGCCACCTGTGAAAATCAAAGTTTTAACATTGGACCCATATATTTAACATAAAAGATGTTTTCTCTTAAACTTCTGAGCTAATTGGAATGAAACTTGGCCACAATAGTGCTTAGGTTGTCCCCTGCAAAAAGGTGTTTTTCAGGTTTAGGCTTTATCAAACATGGCCACCAGCGGGAACATAGTTATAGCATTGGACCACATGAGAAAACACATTTCAATATCTTCTCCTCTGAAACTACGGGGTCAAATAGAACAAAACTTGGCCACAATAGTCCTTGGGTGGTCTCTTGCAGAAAAAGTGTTTTTCAGGTCCGTGCTTTATCCAAGATGGAAGCCAATGGGAAACATGATTTTAACATTGGATCCTATGGAAAAACACTTCAAAGATCTTATTCTATGATACAACGGGGCCAATTGAAACCAAACTTCACAGAAATGTTGACCATCATGCCTAAGTTTGCATATTGTTTGGACGGATTGATCGGCCAATTTTTTGGAGTTATGCCCCTTTTTGGCTCACCTGGCTAATACCAGAGTGAGCTTTTGCAATCTCTTTGCGTCCGTCGTCCATTTGTAGTCCATCCGTCGTCTATCCGTCTGGCGTAAACTTCATTCAAAGATCTGCTCTGAAACTACTGAGCCTATTGGATAAAAACTTGGCCACAATATTCCTTTAGTGGTCCCTTGCAAAAAGGGTTTTTTTCAGGACCGCCCTATATCCAAGATGGCCACCAGCAGGAAACATTGGACCCTATGGGAAAACATGTTTAAAGATCTTTTTCTTTGAAGCTACTTATCCAATTGGAACCAAGCTTGGCCACAGTAGTCTTTGGGTGGTCCCTTGTAGAAAAGGGTTTTTTTTTCAGGTCCGCGCTAAATCCAAGATGTTCACCAACGGGAAAAATGATTTTAAATGGACCCTTTTGAAGAACACTTTCAAAGATCTTCTCTGAAACTTCTGAGCCATGGTCCCTTGCAAAAAAGGTGTTTTTGAGGTCCGCGCTATATCCAAGATGGCTGCCAGCCAGAAACATAGTTTTAACATTGGACCTTATCGGGAATCTCTTTCATAGATCTTCTGTGAAACCACTGAGTAATTGGAACGAACCAAACTTGGCCACAATAGTCCTTGGATGGTTCCTTGCAAAAAAGGTGTTTTTGAGGTCCATGCTATATCCAAGATGGCCGCCAGGAGGATACATAGTTTTAGCATTTAACCCTTTTGAAAAACATGTTCAACTTCTCTGAAACTACTGGGCCAGTTTGAAACAAATTTTGCCACAATAATTCTGCAAAAAGGTGTATTTCAGGTAGGTTCTATATCCAAGATGGCCACCTGTGAGAATCAAAGTTTTAACATTGGACCCTATTGAAAAACACCATTAAAGATGTTTTCTCTGAAACTTCTGAGCTAATTGGAATCAAACTTGGCCACAATAGTGCTTAGGTTGTCCCCTGCAAAAAAAGGTGTTTTTCAGGTTTAGGCTTTATCAAATATGGCCGCCAGCGGGAACATAGTTATAACATTGGACCATATGGGAGACACATTTCAAGATCTTCTCCTCTGAAACTATCGGGCCAAATAGAACAAAACTTGGCCACAATAGTCCTTGGGTGGTCCCTTGCAAAAATAATGTCTTTCAGGTCCGTGCTTTATCCAAGATGGAAGCCAATGGGAAACATGATTTTAACATTGGACCCTATGGAAAAACACTTTTCAAAGATCTTATTCTATGATACAAACCAATGAGTAATTGGAACCAAACTTGGCCAAAATGGTGCTTAGATTGTCCCCTGCAAAAAAGTGTTTTTCAGGTTTGAGCTTATACATGGCCGCCAGCAGGGAACATATAGTTTTAACATTGAACCCTATAGGAAAACATTCGAAGATCTTCTCCTCTGAAACTACTGGGCCAAATAGAACAAAACTTGGCGACAATAGTTCTTAGGTTGTCCCTTAAAAAATGTTCAGGTCTGCGTTATTTCCAAGATGGCTGCCAGCGGGAAACATAGTTTTAACTTTGGACGTAGTTGGAAAACACTTTCAAAGATCTTCTCTGAAACCAATGAGCCAATTGGAATCAAACTTGATCACAATAGTCCTTAGGGGGTCCCTTGCATTAAAGATGTTTTTTTTTTTCAGGTCTGTGCTATATCCAAGAAGGCTGCCAGCGGGAAACATAGTCTTAACATTGGACATTATTGGAAAACATGTTCAAAGACCTTCTCTTAAACTACTGGGCAAATTGGAACCAAACTTGGCCACAATAGTCCTTGGGTGGTCCCTTGCAAAATATGTGTTTTTCATGTTCGCGGTATATCCTAGATGGCCGCCAGCGGGAAACGTAGTCTCGACATTTGAACCTTTTGGAAAACATGTTCAAAGATCTTCTCTGAAACTACTAGGCCAGTTTTAACCAAATTTTGTCACAATGATTCTTGGATGGTCCCTTGCAAAAAGGTGTTTTTCATGTCTCTGCTATATCAAGGATGGCCGCCAGTGAGAATCAAAGTTTTAACAACACATTCAAAGATCTTCGGTCAAACTACTGAGCTAATTGGAATCAAACTTGGTCACAACAGTGCTTGGGTTAAAGAAAGATGTTTTTCAGGTTCTCGCTGTATCCAACATTGCGGCCAGTGGGGTATATAGTTTTAATATTTGACCCTAGTACGGGAAAACACATTCAAAGATCTTCTCCTCTGAAATTACTGGGTCAAATGGAACAAAACTTGGCCACATTAGGCCTTGGATGTCCCTTGCAAAAAAAAAGGTGTGTTTCAGGTCCCTGCTTTATCCAAGATGGCAGTCAATGGGAAGCATGATTTTAACATTGGATCCTATGGAAAAACACTTTCAAAGATCTGATTCTATGAAACTACTGGGACCAAAATTGGCCACAGTAGTGCTTAGGTTGTCCCCTGCAAAAAGATGTTTTTCAAGTTTGGGCACCCCGAGGGATCCCCGGGATATAGAAATAGGACCAAGTATTCCAGGATGCGGTGTGCAACCCCTTCAAAACTGGATGTCCGTGGTTGTGCCGGATGAATAAACACATTCAAAGATCTTCTTTGAAATTACTGGGCCAAACAGAACAAAACTTGGCGGCAATAGTTCTTAGGTGGTCCCTTGCAAAAAAAAGTTTTTCAGGTCTGCGTTATTTCCAAGATGGATGACAGCCGAAAAAATAGTTTTAACTTTGAACCTAGTGGGAAAATACGTTCAGAGATCTTATCTGAAACTACTGAGCCAATTGGAACAAAATTTGGCCACAACAGTTCTTGGTTTGTCCCCTGCAAAAAGGTGTTTTTCGGGTTTGGGCTTTATCCAACATGGCCGCCAGCGGGGAACAGAGTTTTAACATTAAACCCTATTGGAAAACACATTCAAAGATCTCCTCGTCTGAAACTACTGGGCCATAACGGAAGCAAACTTGGCGGCAATAGACTTTGGGTGGTCCTTTGCAAAAAGGTGTTTTTGAGGTCCATGCTATATCCAAGATGGCCACCAGCGGGATCCGGATATTATTTACACAGTAGCTTTAGTTAAAAGATGTTTAAAGCGAGTTCAAAATGAGTCAAATGGTCAAATATTTTTGTAGAAGTTATGCCCCTTTTTTTAAATTTGAAAATTGACAAAATATCATTGTAGACGTAGAAGCAAATTCATTTCTCATTGGAATTAGATAATATTTATGTTCCAGACCATACGCGTATTTGGACCGTACGCGTACGGTCCGGACCATACGAGTATTTTTCTGAAATACCCATACGGTCGGACTGTACGCATATGGTCCGACCGTACGCATACGGTCTGGCTATTTCAAAGTCTTGCGTGTTCTTGGATAATATATCAATAAATGTCATAAATTAATATACCGTATACAATATTATGTAATGAATTAAGCTCTTATGTTTAGAAACAAATATGATTTTTTAAAAATCGTTATTTTAAAGAAAATATAAGAGAAAAATAAGAATCTACTTTACTGTAATTTGGAGACGCCTTTATAAAATTGACTTATTAATNAAAAAAACTTGTGTTTCGTAAAAAATAAATGGAATGTTAATTGAAATAAAATATATGGTCTTCTTGTCTAAAAAATCATTGAATACCACCTATAAGGAACAAAAACATTTTCCCAGTTACCCAAAAAGGGTGCAAATCCCAAAATTTCGTAAAGGGACGGCCGAATAAATATTACAACGGAAATTACACAGTGTTCAAAAAAGGAATACCCCCAATTCACGAACAAAACTTCTGAATGTAAAAACGAAGTTTATGTTATAACTATAAAATTTGTGTGAAAATGTGAAAATATTTTTAAAGTCACTGCTTCTAATTTCATTTCAGTTATATAAGAATTTATAATTTTTATAAAGACCTAATAATTTATACCGTTCTCAGTTGTAGTTAGTGCTATCAGTTTTGACTGTAACTTACTTCTTTGTTTGAATAACGAATGCACAACATAGTGTCTGTCATTTTCTTTGTACTCATACGGTCTGAATATACGCGTATGGTCCAGCTCGTAGCAGACCGTACA